>OY811973.1:766693-840900 GCA_963681505.1 Eunapius fragilis | reverse complement strand
CTGTAGCATTGTTAACCCAATGTTGAGCACTGTGTAGCTTTGTTAACCCAATGTTGAGCACCGTGTAGCATTGTTAACCCAGTGTTGAGCACTGTGTAGCTTTGTTAACCCAATGTTGAGCACTGTGTAGCATTGTTAACCCAATGTTGAGCACTGTGTAGCTTTGTTAACCCAATGTTGAGCACTGTGTAGCTTTGTTAACCCAATGTTGAGCACTGTGTAGCTTTGTTAACCCAATGTTGAGCACTGTGTAGCTTTGTTAACCCAGTATTGAGCGGTGTGTGCCTCTTTGTGCAGAGGAAGTTCTACACTCCTGAGCTAAAGGAGTTCATTGCCAAGCTTACCACTCCAAGGCAGCATGGGGGTGGTGTGTTGGAGGTAGCACCAGGGAGCCCCACAGAGGTGAGTGGAGGGGTTGCCTGCCCTCACAGTGCATGTCATCTGATGAGCAGGTGTGTACATGCCTTTTCAATTTGTATATGTCACACCATATATGTAAGGCATTAATTCTACATATTGTTTAACACCATTAACAACACAACTGAACTTGACACCTTCCAGGATGTTGATGTGGTTGCTGAGCGTCAAAGGGTGCTAAATGGAGGTGTTGATCAGGCTGCAGTGTTGATCAAGAGGCTCACCAAGGTGTACCCTCAGCACCTAGATGGCTGCACCGTTAGACCTTCAAAGCCTGCTGTAAGGGGCATCTCCCTGGCCATACCCAATGGGGAGTGCTTTGGGCTGCTTGGGGTTAACGGAGCAGGGAAGACCACCACATTTGGTATCCTCACTGGAGACATCACCATGAGCGATGGAACTGCTGTGATAGCTGGTTATGACATCCGGACCAACCTGAGAGAAGTGTGTTCATGATGATGATGTCACATGATGTCATTGATGACATGCTCCTCCCCCTCAGGTCCAACAGAGGATTGGTTACTGTCCCCAGTTTGATGCCCTTCTGGATCGTCTGACAGGAAGGGAACACCTTGCCCTGTTTGCTAGGCTTAGAGGTATCCCAGAGGCCCACATTAAAGAGGTGATAGACAAGCAGGTGGCCAAACTAGACCTGTCAAAGCATGCCACCAGGCTGTGTGGTACCTACAGGTATGTTGTGGGTACGAAGGTCATCTCCATCGCAATGCTAATGGTCCCACCTCCTTTACTGCAGTGGTGGGAACAAGCGTAAGCTTAGCACAGCTTTAGCTTTGGTTGGAGACCCCATTATTGCCTTCTTGGTGAGTGCCATCCAGAGGTGGTCATGTTCACGTGAGACCACTCCCCTCTGCCCCTCCCCCTCCAGGATGAGCCCACCACTGGTCTAGACCCTGCCACCCGTCGCTACCTGTGGGATGTCCTTGTGGGTGTGGTCCAAGCAGGTCGCTGCATAGTGCTAACCTCCCACAGTATGGAGGAGTGTGAGGCTTTGTGCACACGTCTGGCCATCATGGTGAATGGACAGTTCAAGTGTCTGGGCAGCATTCAGCACCTTAAGAGCAGGTTAGGACCACTCTAAGCCTTTTGTTTGGATGTTGATATCGTTTTAGGCGGAGCATGCAGTTAAAGTAAAACCTACATGTCCCACCTACATGACCCACCTACATGCCCCGTCTACATGACCCACCTACATGCCCCGCCTACATGCCCCACCTACATGCCCCACCCACATGCCCTGCCTATATGAATTGCCATCCTTTTGCTGTAATTATCAAATTATCAATATAATTTTGCTGTAATAATCAAACCTATTAATGACATTTGAATGCGTAACCACAAAATCAAATAACCTCAGTTATCTACACTACACCTTTGATTTCTGCTCAACAGGTTTGGTTCAGGGTTCACTCTACAAGCTAAGGTCAATGTCCTCCCATCATCCCAACCTAATCAAGACCTGCTATCCAGGAGTGGTTCTGGCAGGCGATCCCTTCGTGGGTCTCTCAGGGGGAGGCCAAAGACACCTGAGCACGTGGACCTAGCTACAAGCAATGTGTCATTATTACGTGTCTTCATCCAGGAGACATTTGCAGGTGCCACCCTCATGGAGGAACACCAGGTACGCAGACCATTATGTACTGTACCTGTGGCCATTATGTACTGCACCTGTGGCCATTATGTACTGTACCTGTGGCCATTATGTACTGTACCTGTGGCCATTATGTACTGTACCTGTGGCCATTATGTACTGTACCTGCGGCCATTATGTACTGTACCTGTGGCCATTATGTAATGTACCTTTGGCCATTATGTACTGTACCTGTGGCCATTATGTACTGTACCTGTGACCATTATGTACTGTACCTGTGGCCATTATGTACTGTACCTGTGGCCATTATGTACTGTACCTGTGGCCATTATGTACTGTACCTGTGGCCATTATGTACTGTACCTGTGGCCATTAATGTACTGTACCTGTGGCCATTATGTACTGGACCTGTGACCATTATGTACTGTACCTGTGGCCATTATGTACTGTACCTGTGGCCATTATGTACTGTACCTGTGGCCATTATGTACTGTACCTGTGGCCATTATGTACTGGACCTGTGGCCATTATGTACTGGACCTGTGGCAATTACTTCTGGTACAGGGAACTGCAAAGTTGATCCGACAAAATGTCTGAACAAAATTAAACATGCAAGTTCAGAAATAGAAATTGGTCAGAAACATATTTACAGTGATGCAGTAATATGAAAAAACATTCTCCAATGAGAAAGTTGGTGGGATATAGAAATTGTTTTGTAAAAAGGAAGGGAACAAGGTTTTGTGTGAAGGAAAGTAAGACAAAACCTATGTTATGCACTTTTTTTTAGTTCTGATTCATTTACATGTGCTAATTATAGGGTTTTGTCTCATCTTAACAATATAGTACTGCTGATAAGTTAATGTGTTCAGGGACCCTGTAGTGTAGTATATACGACGACGGCGCACGCGCACACGTAGACAGTGACAGAGCTACGCTACACAATTGACAACTACACGAAAACGTGGCAAGACTGAAACACACGTGACACAAGGGCATACATATAGGATTGGATAATACGAGGTCTTGATACTGGATCAACCAGTTCTTGTGGTTGATCGGAAGATAGCGTAGTTCCGTTTTGCGGTACATTACAGACCCGTGAGATTTAGATTAAGTAGGTGATAACACAGTCTCTTTGACATTGCATTACCCAGCTCACTTCTTTATGGTGTTCTCATTTGTAACGAGCTCCAGCTTTTGCTTTTCAAAAGTTCTCCCTTAACAGAATACATTTTTCATAATCTCCGAGGGTGTACTGATCCTAGGAAGTGTTATTGCAATTGGTGCAGCATGTTCATGAATGTAGGAACATGCCTGTATGGTTCTTATGTAAGAAATGTTACCAGTCCCTATATTAAAAGGTGCCTACAACTAAACAGTCTTTCATCGTAATCAAGAGTAATGGATTGGAAACAGGACTATGAATCTCATTTGTTACGTGCAGTCCGCGTTTCACAGCTGCAATAAATGAATCGTATGCTTCAATGGCTACTGCACTTGTTGTACCTCCCGAATCTACTGGTTCCAGTCAACTTAAGCTCCTTTTGAAACAGCTCTTTGTACCTTTTCTTCGTTGATTTATTGCTTCTAACTTTGTCTCAATTCAGAGCTACGTTATTTCCTATACAATAAGCCATCTCTACTATAAGGTGTATTACTTCAATCATAGATGTTAGAGTCAACTTCCTCTTTCCCATGATAGCTTAGAGCAAAACCAAATAATAATATAATAAACATATCACACATACCATATCCAACATCGGTACAAATATTAAAAGAACGAGATCGGAGTGCACTGTATATAAGACCTCGACATTATCAAATAACTTGATGATTTTTCTCTATGTTGCGATGTGCAGACCTTATAAATACCTACTAGAAGATGTGATCCAGTCCCATGAATTCGGCTATTTTATACACAGTACACGCCCTGTATTGCCCGAGTTTCACGCTACCTATATATTTATGATACACAATCAAATGTATTGTCGCACGGGCTACCAGAAAACGTATAGAAGGCTCTACGGTAGCCTACGGTACTAAGCGCAGAGTCCCACAAAGCTTTTGCAGTCGATAGCAGGCTACCACAATTTTTAAAAAATTGGTTAAATGTTTAAAATGGTTAAATCCATCGTAACCTACATTTCTCACCAATTAAACATGACCAAAGGTACGAATAAGTGTCAAACTCATTAACTTCTCTATGGTCACACCCCAAATAGTCAAAACACAGATTGTATATACTACTTCTATTGAACGTCAATGGATCACGTGAGATGTTTCCAATCCATTACTCTAATATCTATGTCGTAATTGAGTGGAGTTACGCTATCACCATTAACTTTACACACTCCCATTGCTTAGAGCCACATCTTTCTCTGATCTCCACTCATATGGATCTATTTTGACCAGGCCAAATGTGCATATAACTGAGTGGTCATGTGGCTGAACCGATTGCTTTTAAGTAAATGAGCATGGTTAACTGTGTTTGATGTTAAATAACTGATGAGCAAGACATTAACTGCGTAAGACACATATATTATGTCCCTGCAGGGCCAAGTGACATACAATCTACCTGCTGCTGGGTTCAGTTGGTCTCTGGTCTTCAAAGCCTTGGAGAGCAATAAGGAACGCTTGGGTATAGTTGACTACAGCATTAGCCAAACCTCTTTGGAGCAGGTGTGTGTGCTTGTGCATATATGTATGTAGTGCATTATTGCTTCCCTCATTCCCTTAGGTGTTCCTTGGCTTTGCTGTGGAGCAAGAGGAAGAGACTTTATAGTAACCCAATGTGGAGCAGGAAGAGACTTTATAGTAACCCAATGTGGAGCAGTTTTTTTAGTTCGTCAAAAGTAGCTCAGTCTTTCCAAAAGTATGTCTTGTAATCAATAACCACAGTGCGACACAAAAATTATTTAGTTTCTGTTATCATTACATTATGTAGCTGCTGATGATTTTAAATGATTCACGGCTTTTAACACCTGCTATCCTCTAAACAGAGCAATTTACAAGGTTAAACGATCTGATTGAAATGCTTAATTGTTTGTCAATCTTATAATATGTGCACCAAAGCTTTGAGCAGTGTGCTGATCCTTGAGGATGGATAGGCAGGAATGGATGGGAGAATATATCCTCTATATCAACTGTTTGTTAGATGAGTTATACCTAAAAAGCAATTCCCAGCAAACATTTTTAGGCGAAGTCTTGCCCAGCCTGGTTTGTCACATATCCGATCTTTCGTGCAAAGGTCCATTGCGAATCCAAGGGCGAATCCAGCAAGATTAGGACCCCCCTCAATAATGAGTATGAAATAATTATCCATATGCACTAGCACTATATCGGTGTTAAAAAGTTCCGCGCTTTCCCTCTATCTTGAATTCTGCATATGTGCATGCTACATCTCTCCCCATACCCCTAGTTCGACATGGCGACTCTTCCACCTTCCCCCTCATTAATTATTCATGCAGGACCTCCCCCCCCCCCTCGCCGAATTCCTGTATATTAGTGGAAATTGCAGCGTAATTGTGACCTGTTATTCGCACCCACGAATCGTGTTGATAAGTGTATAATCCCAACCCCCCCCCCCCCCCCCCCCGCAGGCTACTGTAGAACCATTTCCCAGACCGGAAGCTTGTGGGTACGTAGACCTGCGAAAACGTTTTTATTTGCATGACTGTACTGGTTTCATATCGAGGGCACACGAATTTAATTTCGCGAATACTATAATTTCATGATCCGACGTAATACGTATGTACGTCCGTACGTCCGCGTAATTTATCAGGAACTACGATAGTTCCTATATAGGAATTGACCCGGGTCGTGAAATCATTAAAAAAAACGCGACCCGCGTATAACTCGCGTACCGAGAAACGGATAGTGTTGCTCTTTGTTGCTATCGAACCAGAAGGCAAAACGGTCATTTTAATGTTTTAATTTATTCCAGTCTTTAAACTGTTGAGAACAAAAAAGTTCGTGTTTTACCTCGTCCCCAGGCCAAATCTTCTCCGTCGTCAACGTCGTCGTCGTCGTCTTCGTCTTCTTCTCGGGTGAGTATAACTCCGGATAGGAATGGTTTTAAAGAGCGCCAATTATACCAACCGCTTTAGAATCTCCTGGAAGGACATCTTCAAGTATCAGATGTATGAATAAAACTGACATACGTAATCATTACGTAATGCGGAGTGAATTGTTCCCATGGCGACATTTACGTATATTTAGAATTGTGCAAACAAAAGTGGAGAGCTAAACAACGAGACGACGAGTTAGAATTCTCCCGCGTTCCTTACAGTGATCCCAAACAAAAGTGGGCGTCTGCTCGTGACGGTAATTGAAGCGGGGGAGGGGGGGGGAAGGGGGAGGGGGGGAAGGGGGAAGCACTTGCCAGTATTAATAATCGAAAAAAAAATAGAGGAAACAAGTAAAGAAAAACATTCTCTAACGAGAATAAAGAAAACGCGTACCTAGCAACCAATTGCAAAGAGTGATCCAAGTGTGCGAACCTCTTCGTAAAACAGTCAACGAACATGACTGCTGTAGCACAGGGAATGCATGTTAAAGACTACGCAGTTCCCCCCCCCCCCCCCCCCACTTCAATTATTGACAAGGCAGTGACGGCACTGTGTAAGACTATAATCAGCCCGCACGGGGGTTTTAATTGCAGCGCTGCGTCATCGATCGTTGCACTGCGCGTGACCAACTCTCCATACTCGAAGACATACACCAAGCATGGGTGTCTTCCGTCAGTTGTTGCTTCTGATATGGAAGAACTTAATTCTTCAGGTAAACGAATTACACGCGCAGCATTTGATGTGAGGAGGGAGGGGTGGGGGGTGGGGGGGTGGGGGGGTGGGGGCCGATCGTTGTGTGTGTGTGTGTGTGTGTGTGTGTGTGTGTGCGTAGGTGTGTGTGTGTGTGCGCGCGCGCGCGCGTGTGCGCCTGTGTGCGTTTGCGTCTTATAGTTTCCTCTGTGTGTGCGTGCGTGTGTGTGCGTGTGTATGTTGTGTGTAGGCCTACGTGTGTGTACAGTAAGCGCTCACAAATAAGACCACGCGCAAATAAGATTGCTTTATTATGTAATTAGTTCCTCTTTATAGATATTACTAGATAAGACCATTTCACGAATCAGACCAACGACCCCGTCGCGTGACTTTAAGGGGGCGGATTTAGTGACGATGGTATTGCAATTCTCAGCAAGATAAACTCGACACAATCACTTTCATCTTTATCTAGAAATTCAACTCCATACATTCTCTCGTGAGCTAATTGTAAATAGGGCCCCTTTGTTCAGTACACATCAAGGACAATCGCCAGTTACCTAATCCTGCTGCACTAACGTGTATAAAGCGCCATGCATCCCTTCCTATAGTTCGTTTCGGTGCAGACATGCACGTGTAGATTTGTGGCCGTAATATGGGTATGTTGTCTATAGGAAGCGACACAGCGTGAGGAAAGTGCGGTCGAGTGTTATTACGCCACGAAAAAAAAGCGAAACGCTTTGTCTTTAGGAGAAAAACTCATTGAGCAGCTTGAGCAAGGAGGGTCTCAAAGACCAGCAAAGCAGTAGTGATACCTCAATAATCTTGGTGGACGAGAACGTGAAGGTTGAAAGTAAACCAGCTTTCGACGGAGTGAACGCTTTAACACAATTTGTAGATTCAACAAAGAATATTCATTCAAAAGCTGGAAAGTTAGACGACCCTGTTCTTCTGCTAGAGCCACTGCCAACGCCGTAATGATTCTACAGTGCGCGTACTTATAAATGCTTACACATGTACTATAAACTGTTTGTTTACGTCTATGAATACATGTGTACATGTGATACATGTACATTGTAAGACCACAATTATCTGATTGCACTCACAGCCCTTTGCGGCTGGACAAAAGGTCCATAATTAGACAATACCGTAAACCAAAACAATCCATTGCGGCTAGATGCGCCATGGCCTCATTAAAATGGCGTTTTTTGAGTGAGCTGTATCTTGTTCATTTTACCATCAAATACCTGTTGATCGCTCCCATTTAACTGGTGTATCGTCGTAGTAGAGATTATACCATATGCGCACTCTTCATATCGCAATCCTTAATAACGCGCAGCCAATTTATATATGGATATCGTAAGTGGTACTTCGCGCTGATAATTAAATACCAAGTACAGACAAATTCTCAGGAACATCAGCATGCCGCATTGTCAACTATACACATTTAGGTATACAGAAACACCATTTAGGTACAGCCATACTTTTTTTTCACCACACAATAAAGGGTTTTTTGCTTTTCTATGAATAATGCGGTATTAGTAGCTTTATTTGGTCACATAGCCTAGATGGAACACTACATATACCAGCTCCAGAAACTTTGCAGAGCTTGTGGAAAACATTTGGTGGCTAGAGAGATCAAAAAGAGAGCATTCATGAGAGGGGGTTTATAATGGGGCAGGGGGTCCAGCTGCTTACTGTGGGAACATGGGGCAGGGGTCCAGCTGCTTATAGTAGGTACTTTGGGGCATGTGCAGGGGGTCCAGCTACTTAGTGAGTACATAGGGGCAGAGAGTACTGTGAGTACACAGGGGCAGGGGTCTAGCTGCTTACAGTGGGTACATGGGGGCAGGGGTCCAGCTGCTTACAGTGGGTACATAGGGGCAAGGGGGTCTAGTTGCTTACAGTGGGTACATGAGGGGCAGGGGTCCAGCTGCTTATAGTGGGTACATGGGGGCAGGGGGTCCAGCTGCTTACAGTGGGTACATGGGGGGCAGGGGTCCAGCTGCTTACAGTGGGTACATGGGGGGAAGGGGTCAGTTGCTTACAATGGGTACATGGGGGCAAGGGTGTGTGGGTACATGGGAAGGGGGGCCAGCTGCTTACAGTTGGTACATGAGGGTAGGCATATGTGGGGGCAGGGGTCTACCTGCTTACAGTGGGTACATGGGGGCAAGGGGGCCAGTTGCTTAGTGGGTACATGGGGGCAGGGGTCCAACAGCTTACTGTGGGTACATGGGGGCAAGGGGGCCCAGCTGCTTACAGTGGGTACATGGGGGCAGGGGGGTCCAGCTGCTTACAGTGGGTACATGGGGGCAAGGGGTCTAGTTGCTTACAGTGGGTACATGGGGGCAAGGGGGCGTGGGTACATGGGAGAGGGGGTCCAGCTGCTTACAGTTGGTACATGAGGGTAGGCATATGTGGGGGTAGGGGTTCCAGTTGCTTACAGTGGGTACATGACGGCAGGGGGTCCAGCTGCATACATGTACATGGGGCAGGGGTACAGCTACTTACAGTGGGCACATGGGAGGAGGGGGTCCAGCTGCTTACAGTGGGTACATGGGGGAGGGGGTCCAGCTGCTTATAGAGGGTACATGTGGGCAGGGGATCCAGTTGCTCACAGTGGGTACATGAGAGCAGGAGGTAGCGGTGGGTGTACGGGGGGCAGGGAGTCCAGCTGCTTACATGAAGGCTGGGGGTTCAGCTGCTTACAGTAGACATGTGGGGGAGGAGGTCCAGCTGCTAACAGTGGGTATATACATGGGGCAGGAGGTCCAGCTGTTTATAGTGGGCACATGGGGACAGGGGATTACAGTGTGGGTACATGGGGGCAGAGTGTAACAGTGGGTACATGGGGCAGGGGGCAGTCAGGGGGTACAACTGCTTGCAGTGGGCACATCAACAGGAGGTCCAATACATGTACATGGGGCAGGGGTGCAGCTACTTACAGTGGGTACATGGGCTTGGTGTCCAGCTGACAGTGGGTACATAAGGGCAGGGCGGTCCAGCTGATTTTCACGTCAACACGTATATGTACTGAGCTAGTTTACACGGCTCAAACCACAGTACACTTCACATGCATATACCATCGCGAAGAAAAAGTATGGCTACAGTTCCATACTATATGTTGTAAGTTCCTTCTGTCTCCTTTTGTTATGCGCTTCCAACTGGGGTGCAGAATTTTGTCTACGTGGTCCAAAAAGTACGTTGAAGTCGATGCGTTCGTCGAAAAATGGCCGCTTGTAAGAAGCGGTGGAGAGAAAACTAGGCCATGTGACTTTGGCTACAAATAGAACAAAGATACTTCATTCATTGTATGGCTTTAAAATGGTGACAAGTTCAAACATGTTAACATGTAGTGCAAGGTTTCTAAGGTTGTCGGTTGTCAAGGGTGGTTGCTAGGGCATTACGCCACTTTTTCAATATTTCAAGAGGTATGCCTTTTGTCCACAAATTGTATGGCCGCATAGGGCTGTGCACCTGGTGATTTTATTTGTGAGCGCTTACTGTAATTGTATATCATGGCCGTTTTTGTGTACAGATTCGTCGACCTTTCGGAACCTTGTGGGAATTAATTAATCCACTGTTGGCCGTGTTGTTCCTAATCGGACTGAGGTGAGTTACCCGATGTAATCAAATATCACTATAGTTACTTCGGCTCACGCGGAGGTGCTGTTGTTGAAATGTTTAAAGGTGTTATGTTTTAAAGTTTGCTGCACACTTATTCATAATACGACATACCTGAAGGGTCGTTCCATGTCCTGTGAGACTCAAATTAGACGCTACCTTTTAGATTTTTGTGTAAATTCTCATATTTGTTTGACCTGATATGGATGTTACTTTAACACAATTAAAAAAACGTGAATGGTTTACGATATAACACCATCATGAATAATTAATTGTTTTCTACTTTTGGGTCATTCCAAAAACGTTTTTACCACCCTAGTGTCAAATCTGCATTATATTACCCATATTTATTATCCACTTAGAAATATATACTTTCACAATACAATTGTATACTCTATCACTCTTTGTTTACCAGATACACTGCCTTTGAATAATTAATCATTTTTTGCTTTGAATGACTGCTGCTTCCCCCTTACAATTGGCATGCTCATTTTCTGTGCACAGAAGGAAGGGTTTTGTGGGAACACACCCTTCAGCATGTGAATGCACATTGTTGGTCATAAGGGGGAGTGGCAATACATCCATTTAGCATAAGGTTGTAACATAGCCAAAAATAATTAAAAAATTATGACACCATTCTTTGTTTGTTAGATAGCTGCCGACAGCTAACAGCTTTCTGTGAATTCAACTTTTTGGGATACTGATCACATGGTCTGGGATTTTGATTCAAAAGCCAGGCTGCCATATTTAATCTCCCTTTTGCATTCACATCAATCACATTCATCAAAACAAAACAACCACAAAGTAATTGTTCAATTACTTTGTGGTTGATTTGTTTTGATAAAAGTTTCAATAATGTGATTGATATGAATGCCAAAGGGAGATTAAATATGGCAGCCTGGCTTTTGAATCAAAATCCCAGACCATGTGATCAGTATCCCAAAAAGTTGAATTCACAGAAAGCTGTTAACTGTCGGCAGCTATCTAACAAACAAAGAATGGTGTCATAATTTTTTAATTATTTTTGGCTATGTTACAACCTTATGCTAAATGGATGTATTGCCACTCCCCCTTATGACCAACAATGTGCATTCACATGCTGAAGGGTGTGTTCCCATAAAACCCTTCCTTCTGTGCACAGAAGATGAGCATGCCAATTGTAAGGGGGAAGCAGTAGTCATTCAAAGCAAAAAATGATTAATTATTCAAGGCAGTGTATCTGGTAAACAAAGAGTGATAGAGTATACAATTGTATTGTGAAAGTATATATTTCTAAGTGGATAATAAATATGGGTAATATAATGCAGATTTGACACTAGGGTGGTAAAAACGTTTTTGGAATGACCCTTTTTGAAGAGTCATTACTCCCTACTCACAGAACGTGTATGGCTATTTTTGGCATCACATTGATGCTCTCTTAGTGTACAACCCGACTTTATGGAAGAGGCGAAAGGGTTAAAGAATAAATGCTTATACAGCATGGTTTTCAATATTTAGGTCATTACCATTTAACCATCTGTGGTTCTCAGAACGAGCCGATAACTGAGACTTTTAGTTTTGTAAAAATGTACAGCCTCCGTTAACGAGAATACACATCAGCTAACAGCAGGGCCTTTGCAATACATACACATCATCAGCTAACAGCAGGGCCTTTGCAATACATACACATCACCAGCTAACAGCAGGGCCTTTGCAATACATACACATCATCAGCTAACAGCAGGGCCTTTGCAATACATACACATCAGCTAACAGCAGGGCCTTTGCAATACATACACATCATCAGCTAACAGCAGGGCCTTTGCAATACATACACATCACCAGCTAACAGCAGGGCCTTTGCAATACATACACATCAGCTAACAGCAGGGCCTTTGCAATACATACACATCAGCTAACAGCAGGGCCTTTGCAATACATACACATCACCAGCTAACAGCAGGGCCTTTGCAATACATACACATCAGCTAACAGCAGGGCCTTTGCAATACATACACATCAGCTAACAGCAGGGCCTTTGCAATACATACACATCAGCTAACAGCAGGGCCTTTGCAATACATACACATCACCAGCTAACAGCAGGGCCTTTGCAATACATACACATCATCAGCTAACAGCAGGGCCTTTGCAATACATACACATCAGCTAACAGTAGGGCCTTTGCAATACATACACATCAACTAACAGCAGGGCCTTTGCAATACATACACATCAGCTAACAGCAGGGCCTTTGCAATACATACACATCAGCTAACAGCAGGGCCTTTGCAATACATAGAATCATTTGTTGTATAACTAATCCTCAGCAAGTCAACCTTTCAGCTCTTCATGGTATATCTCTCTCCATTTTGTTCAACAGGTTTGCACTTTTCACAGCCGTTGATAAATGCTTTGTGACGTTTGATTCAGACCACCTGGTCCCCACCTCACCTCAGCCTCTCACAGTGTACTACACCCCTAATGGCAGTACCAGTTGAGTCCATAGTACTTATCTGCATTATAACTCATTAGCCTGTATTGCCTCATATACTTGTTCCCTTTTACATCCCTCTCACACCCACACCCACACCCCACCTCACACCTCACTCCTCACACCTCATCCCTCTCACACACCCCACTTGCCCATCTCACTCCTCACACCTCATCCCTCTCACACACCCCACTCGTCCACCTCACACCTCACACCATACTTCTCATGTACTTCATCTCTGCTGCTGGTCCTCCTCCCCAGCCGCAGAATTGGCGGGTCTTATTCAGAAAAGACTGCCAAGTTTTACTACTATGGTGGGTGTGGCCAATGAAAAGGATTACATAGACCTGCTCTCTGCTGGACTGGACAATCGAACATATGGGTGCTTCAAGAATGGGTCAGGTGAGACATTGGTGGGACCCTTGCATACAAGTGTATTCAAGGATATGCAGAGCTAGTGTGCAAGGTTATTCAAGGGTATACTGAGTAGTCAGCAGGCTGCTGTAATATATTTTGTTGCATTCAAGTTGTGATCAAAGCAACCATATCACTGCTAAGCAGAACCACCTCTGCGAGCTATAACATTAAAGGGGTGTGTGTTGGTTACTATGGTAGCGGATTTATATCAAACAATACCTCGTACACATTTCAAGAGTACACCACATTGTGAAGGTGCAATACAGCAGAGGTTACATAGTTGTGGTACACACTTATGTGTGTGTCCATTGCAGCCATTGTCTTCAACAACTTGACTGGCAGCAATATTGAGTACACCATCAGACTTAGCAACCCTGACATCCCCAGTCTGACAACTAGGGCTAGTCCTTCTTTTACTGCACCAGGAGCAAGGATAGATGAGAAGTAAGCCATGCGTGACCACACCCTCATAGGCATGGTCTGTGGGAGTGACCAAGTCACTGCTCTTACATGTAACTTAAAATCCCTCCCTCCATCCCTTCCCTCCATCCCCCCCTCCCTCCATCCCTCCGTCCTCTCTACCTCCCCCCCCCCCAGCTACTACCTCACCCAAGGGTTCCTCCATCTTCAAAATGCTATAGGCCTGGCCATCATTGAATGGAAGACCAACCAGACAGTGGATGTGCCCATTGACGTGAGGGTGAGTGTGAGTGTGTGAGGGTGTGTGGTATGTGAGGGTAAGTGTGTGTGAGCGTAAGTGTGAAGGTAAGTGCAGAGGGTGTGTGGTATGTGAGGGTAAGTGTGTGAAGGTAAGCTCAGTGTGTGTGAGGGTGTGCCCATTGAGCTATGGACTGCCTAGCAAACTTGCATATACCCTCATCTCTACTCTCCTCTCTCTCTCCCTCCCCCTCCCTCTCTCCCTCTCCCTCCCCCTCTCTACCCTCTCTCTCCAGCAATTCCCCTATCCAAGCTATCGCCAGGATTCATTCATCAGTGTCATCACTTTCATGTTACCACTTTTGGTGGTCATGTCCTTTGCATACACAGCATCTAACTTCATCAAGGTACAGCATTGATTCTAATTGCAGCACACCACAACATGCCCACCTAATACATCCTCCCTCCACCCACCCCACAGGAGCTGGTTATCGAGAAGGAGACGAGGATTCGTGAGTCCATGAAGATGATGGGCCTCAGCCAATTGATACTGTGGACCAGCTGGTTCATCAAACAGTTCCTCTTTCTCCTCATCTGTGTGGTCGTAATGACCATACTCCTCAAAGTGAGTCATGTGATTGTCTTATGACTAGATCCATATGGTCTACTTCACTTTTAGGTTGGAAAAGTGTTCCCTAACAGCAATGGGGTTCTAATATTTGTCTTTCTGCTGTCATTCTGTTTGTCTACTGTGGCGTTTTGTTATATGATGAGGTATGGAGTGTAGGTGTGTGGTGGGCAGTGATGGAGTGTAGGTGAGGGGTGGGTAGTGATGGAGTGTAGGTGAGGGGTGGGCAGTGATGGAGTGTAGGTGTGGGGTGGGCAGTGATGGAGTGTAGGTGTGGGGTGGGCAGTGATGGAGTGTAGGTGTGGGGTGGGCAGTGATGGAGTGTAGGTGTGGGGTGGGCAGTGATGGAGTGTAGGTGAGGGGTAGGCAGTGATGGAGTGTAGGTGTGGGGTGGGCAGTGATGGAGTGTAGGTGTGGGGTGGGCAGTGATGGAGTGTAGATGTGGGGTGGGCAGTGATGGAGTGTAGGTGTGGGGTGGGCAGTGATGGAGTGTAGGTGTGGGGTGGGCAGTGATGGAGTGTAGGTGTGGGGTGGGCAGTGATGGAGTGTAGGTGTGGGGTGGGCAGTGATGGGGTGTAGGTGTGGGGTGGGTAGTGATGGGGTGTAGGTGTGGGGTGGGTAGTGATGGAGTGTAGGTGTGGGGTGGGCAGTGATGGAGTGTAGGTGTGGGGTGGGCAGTGATGGAGTGTAGGTGTGGGGTGGGCAGTGATGGAGTGTAGGTTGGGGTGGGCAGTGATGGTGGAGGTGTGGGGTGGGCAGTGATGGAGTGTAGGTGTGGGGTGGGCAGTGATGGAGTGTAGGTGAGGGGTGGGCAGTGATGGAGTGTAGGTGAGGGGGGGGTAGTGATGGAGTGTAGGTGTGGGGTGGGCAGTGATGGAGTGTAGGTGTGGGGTGGGTAGTGATGGAGTGTAGGTGTGGGGTGGGTAGTGATGGAGTGTAGGTGTGGGGTGGGCAGTGATGGAGTGTAGGTGTGGGGTGGGCAGTGATGGAGTGTAGGTGTGGGGTGGGCAGTGATGGTGTAGGTGTGGGGTGGGCAGTGATGGAGTGTAGGTGAGGGGTGGGTAGTGATGGAGTGTAGGTGTGGGGTGGGCAGTGATGGAGTGTAGGTGAGGGGTGGGTAGTGATGGAGTGTAGGTGTGGGGTGGGCAGTGATGGAGTGTAGGTGTGGGGTGGGCAGTGACGGAGTGTAGGTGTGGGGTGGGCAGTGATGGAGTGTAGGTGAGGGGTGGGCAGTGATGGTGTAGGTGAGGGGTGGGCAGTGATGGAGTGTAGGTGAGGGGTGGGCAGTGATGGAGTGTAGGTGAGGGGTGGGTAGTGATGGAGTGTAGGTGTGGGGTGGGCAGTGATGGAGTGTAGGTGTGGGGTGGGCAGTGATGGAGTGTAGGTGAGGGGTGGGTAGTGATGGAGTGTAGGTGTGGGGTGGGCAGTGATGGAGTGTAGGTGTGGGGTGGGCAGTGATGGAGTGTAGGTGTGCGGTGGGTAGTGATGGAGTGTAGGTGTGGGGTGGGCAGTGATGGAGTGTAGGTGTGGGGTGGGCAGTGATGGGGTGTAGGTGTGGGGTGGGTAGTGATGGAGTGTAGGTGTGGGGTGGGCAGTGATGGTGGAGGTGTGGGGTGGGCAGTGATGGAGTGTGGTTCTAAATGCCTCCACTGGCTGTTGCTTTATCCGATGACAGTGTTTGGTTCAACTCTTCTCGTGTTGCTCTGGTTGTTGGGAATCTGACATGGTTTATCAACTACGCACCTTACCTCTTCGTAGCAAACACTTACGACTCTCTGACATTGTAAGAACATAACCACATTCTGGAATCTTTTTTACATTCTGTGATGCACTACCTCTTCTCCTCTCTTCCCCTCTCCTCCCCTTTCCTTCCCTCTCCTTCCCTCTCTTCTCCTCTCTTCCCCTCTCCTCCCCTCTCCTCTCCTTCCCTCTCCTCTCCCTCTCCTTCCCTCTCCTCCCCTCTCCTTCCCTCTCCTCCCCTCTCCTTCCCTCTCCTTCCCTCTCCTCCCCGGGTCATTCCATGTCCCGTGAGACTTAAATTGGACGCTACCCTTTAGATTTTTGTGTAAATGCTCATATTTGTTTGACCTAATATGGATGTTACTTTAACGCAAAAAAAAATATTTAATAACGTGAATGGTTTACGATATAACATCATCATGAATAATAAATTTTTTTCTACTTTTTGAAGAGTCATTACTCCCTCCTCACAGAATGTGTACGGCTATTTTTGGCATCACATTGATGCTCTCTTAGTGTACAACCCAACTATATGGAAGAGGCGAAAGGGTTAAAGAATAAATGCTTATACAGCACGGTTTTCAATATTTAGGTCACTTGCAGAATGAAACTCCAATTTTTTTTTCCATTAACGGAAACTGTTCATTGTCCTTACATTTTTACACAAAAAAGTACGCCATTTTTAATTTCTTCATGGTTGATTTTAGCACAAATTAGAAGCAAGTGTTGTTTAAATAGTATTAAATAATACTGTCCTCATCCATCACAACAATTACAAAATTAATAGTGAGCCTCGATCCCATAGTTCCCAATAAATGCACAATTTTTTATTACTAAGGCTTAAGTAAGCATGCTCATTTATACTAGCTGTCACAAGTAGTTAAAGCTCAACGTTTCTTGTAAAAAGCAACAACCAGCCATGAATCACCGGCGGCCTCTGCTCAGGAACTTATACAGACACCGGCTCAATAATCTGCATGTGGTCCCTGGGGCAAACTTGAACCCTTAGACGACGGCATACCAGTGGTCCCTGAACTTCGTTTAGACGATGACGTACCGTTGGTAGCCGGCGTACCACTAGTTAGCTGAACCACCCATAGCCTGCGTACCACCTGAATAGGTTAGGTTGTATGCCAGCTACGGGTGGGACCACCGGTACACTGTCATCTAAGGGTTCAAGTTCACCAGGGACCACAGCTTCTTGATCCGGTGCCTGTATAAGTTCCTGAGCAGAGGCCGCCGGTGATTCATCGACGGCTGGGTGGGCTGGTTGCCGTTGCTTTTTACTTCCAACGGGGAAAAAAAACGTTGAGCTTTAACCACTTATGACAGTACAGGGGGGGGGGGAGGGGAGGGTTCACAACACAACGGAAAAGTAACACTCAGAACAACGAACATTAAAATGAGAATCATTGGGCCTTAAACTAGCTGTTAATGGTCATATCGCATCCCGCCATCAATATAATTATATATATAGAGGGGGAAAGATGGTTTTGATGGTGGGATGTGATATGACTGTTAACAGCTAGTTTAAGGCCCAATGATTCTCATGTATTGTTCGTTGTTCGAGTGTTACTTTTCCGTTGTTGTGACCCACCCCCTCCCCCCCCCCCCCCTGTATAAACGAGCCGCTTACCTTTACCTCAATACCTACACATATCTTCTTCCTCCTCCCCATCCCCTCTCACAGGGGTGCAAAATTGGGACTTTGTCTCTTCTCTAACACCTGTGTGGGTTTGGCTATCCAGGTCATCTCTGGCTTGGAGCTGCAGCAAACTGGTGTCACCTTTCAGAACTTTGCCCAACCAGTGTCCGTGGATGACTCCTTCAATCTTGCTAGTGTGTGTGGCATGTTGATATTTGATACCATCATCTACATGCTGATAGCATGGTGAGTGATATGATGATGTGTATGGTGGGTTATGTGAGGTGTGGTGGGTTATGTGATGTACCTGATGTGCCTGAGGTGTGGTATGTGATGATGTGTCTGAGGTGTGGTATGTGGTGATGTGCCTGAGGTGTGGTATGTGGTGATGTGCCTGAGGTGTGGTATGTGGTGATGTACCTGAGGTGTGGTATGTGGTGATGTACCTGAGTGGTATGTGGTGATGTGCCTGAGGTGTGGTATGTGGTGATGTGCCTGAGGTGATGTGCCTGTGGTATGTAGTGATGTGCCTGAGGTGTGGTATGTGGTGATGTGCCTGAGGTGTGGTATGTGGTGATGTGCCTGAGGTGTGGTATGTGGTGATGTGCCTGTGGTATGTGGTGATGTGCCTGAGGTGTGGTATGTAGTGATGTGCCTGAGGTGTGGTATGTGGTGATGTGCCTGAGGTGTGGTATGTGGTGATGTGCCTGAGGTGTGGTATGTGGTGATGTGCCTGAGGTGTGGTATGTGGTGATGTACCTGAAGTGTGGTATGTGATGATGTGCCTGAGGTATGGTATGTGGTGATGTGCCTGAGGTGTGGTATGTGGTGATGTGCCTGTGGTATGTAGTGATGTTTATGTTATGTCTGCTGTACAGGTATGTGGATGGTGTTAAGCCTGGTGAATATGGGGTGCCCAGGCCATTCTACTTTCCCTTCCTCCCATCTTATTGGACGGGCAAGTCATGCAAGACCACACACCCTGTTGGAGAGGCAGTGATGTTGCTGGGACACGATCCCTCAGCCCACGAAGAACAACCTAAGGACATGGTGGCCGGGGTTAGCATAAGGAATCTGCGCAAGGTTTACAACGCATGGGTGAGTGCCAGTGTATGGGTGAGTGCCAGTGTATGGGTGAGTGCTAGTGTATGGGTGAGTGCCAGTGTATGGGTGAGTGCTAGTGTATGGGTGAGTGCTAGTGTATGGGTGAGTGCCAGTGTATGGGTGAGTGCTAGTGTATGGGTGAGTGCTAGTGTATGGGTGAGTGCTAGTGTATGGGTGAGTGCCAGTGCAGGGGTGAGTGCTAGTGTAGGGGTGAGTGCCAGTGTATGGGTGAGTGCTAGTGTATGGGTGAGTGCTAGTGTATGGGTGAGTGCTAGTGTATGGGTGAGTGCCAGTGTATGGGTGAGTGCTAGTGTATGGGTGAGTGCTAGTGTATGGGTGAGTGCTAGTGTATGGGTGAGTGCTAGTGTATGGGTGAGTGCCAGTGCAGGGGTGAGTGCTAGTGTAGGGGTGAGTGCCAGTGTATGGGTGAGTGCTAGTGTATGGGTGAGTGCTAGTGTATGGGTGAGTGCTAGTGCAGGGGTGAGTGCTAGTGTATGGGTGAGTGCTAGTGTATGGGTGAGTGCTAGTGTATGGGTGAGTGCTAGTGTATAGGTGAGTGCTAGTGTATGGGTGAGTGCTAGTGTAGGGGTGAGTGCTAGTGTAGGGGTGAGTGCTAGTGCAGGGGTGAGTGCTAGTGTATGGGTGAGTGCTAGTGTAGGGGTGAGTGCTAGTGCAGGGGTGAGTGCTAGTGTATGGGTGAGTGCCAGTGTATGGGTGAGTGCTAGTGTATGGGTGAGTGCCAGTGTATGGGTGAGTGCTAGTGCAGGGGTGAGTGCTAGTGTATGGGTGAGTGCTAGTGTATGGGTGAGTGCTAGTGTATGGGTGAGTGCTAGTGTATGGGTGAGTGCTAGTGCAGGGGTGAGTGCTAGTGCAGGGGTGAGTGCTAGTGTAGGGGTGAGTGCTAGTGTATGGGTGAGTGCCAGTGCAGGGGTGAGTGCTAGTGTATGGGTGAGTGCTAGTGCATGGGTGAGTGCTAGTGTATGGGTGAGTGCCAGTGCAGGGGTGAGTGCTAGTGTATGGGTGAGTGCTAGTGTATGGGTGAGTGCCAGTGCAGGGGTGAGTGCTAGTGTATGGGTGAGTGCTAGTGCAGGGGTGAGTGCTAGTGTATGGGTGAGTGCTAGTGTATGGGTGAGTGCTAGTGTATGGGTGAGTGCCAGTGTAGGGGTGAGTGCTAGTGTAGGGGTGAGTGCTAGTGCAGGGGTGAGTGCTAGTGTATGGGTGAGTGCTAGTGTAGGGGTGAGTGCTAGTGCAGGGGTGAGTGCTAGTGTATGGGTGAGTGCTAGTGCAGGGGTGAGTGCTAGTGCATGGGTGAGTGCCAGTGTATGGGTGAGTGCAATGTGTACTACCTCACCATATATGGCCATTGAAACATGTACATAACCACCTTCACCATCACATATACCACCCTCACCATCACATACTCCCCCTCACCATCATCATCACCATCACCATCACTTATTCCACCCTCACCACTTCTCCGCCCTCACATTGCATACTCCACCCTCACCATCTCTTACTCCACCCTCACCATCACATACTCCACCCTCACCACCCTAGCCAAAGAAGCCCAAGGTGGCAGTGGAGGACATCTCCCTCAACATTTACAAAGATCACATCACTGCTCTCCTGGGGCACAATGGAGCAGGGAAGACCACTACCATGTCCATACTCACTGGCCTCTACACACCCACCTCTGGTGATGCCATTGTCAATGGACACAGCATCCTGACGGAGATGGACCAGGTTAGAAGGAGTCTTGGCATCTGTCCCCAACACAACGTGCTCTTTGATCGCCTCACTGTCAAAGAACACCTCTGGTTCTTTATGAAACTGAAGGTGAGCTGTGTGCAGCAGGGCGGGGCAGAGGGAGGAGGCTGGTGGGTGGGGCAGAGGGAGGAGGCTCATGGGTGGGGCAGAGGGAGGAGGTTAGTGGGTGGAGGCTCATGGGTGGGGCAGAGAGAGGAGGCTAGTGGGTGGAGGCTCATGGGTGGGGCAGAGGGAGGAGGCTGGTGGGTGGGCAGAGGGAGGAGGCTAGTGGGCGGGGCAGAGGGAGGAGGCATAGGACAGGCAACATGGGGTAGCAGTCTGTGGACAAAGGAATACATGTATATGTATATATATCTGACATCATCTGACATCATCTGACATAAGCTAGCAGTCTGAGGACAAAGGAGTATAATCTCATTTGCTCCTCTTCCCCAGGGCATCAATGATAAGAAGAGGGTGAATGAAGAGGTGACAGCCATGATTGAGGACCTTCTGCTGGTGGACAAGACCAACGTACCCACCAGCCAGCTCTCTGGGGGTATGAAGAGAAAGCTGAGTGTGGCCATTGCCCTCATAGGAGGGTCACAGGTGGTCATCTTGGATGAGCCCACCTCAGGGATGGACCCCTATGCTCGTAGGGCCACTTGGGACCTCTTGGTCAAACACAAGAAAGGCCGTACAATACTTCTGACTACACACCACATGTGAGAGAGATATGTCTTGGTGTGAGGGGAGGCTGTTTGATGGTGTGTGTGTGTGTGTCATCAGGGATGAGGCTGATCTTCTGGGAGACAGGATTGCCATCATGGCAGAAGGAAGACTACGATGCAGTGGGTCATCTCTGTTCCTTAAGAGCAGGTATGCTTTTGTTTGGGTATGGATGAAAACATTCCCTCCCTCTTCCCTCCAAGGTATGGGATTGGTTACCACATGACGATGGTGAAGGAGGCATCATGTGACTCCCATCAAGTGACCGAGCTTGTATTGAGGACAGTGGGTGGGGCCCAGAAAAAAACAGATGTTGGAGCAGAACTGTCCTTTATTCTACCCTCCACGTCTACACACCAGTTTCCTGCCATGTTTGAGGAATTGGAAGGTTAGATCTCTTCCCATCTCCCCTCCCCCTCATGTACCATCTTCCCCATCAGCTCGTCAGAAAGAGCTAGGTATCTCAAGTTATGGTGTGTCTGTGACCACAATGGAGGAGGTCTTCTTCAAAGTGGGGGAGGGGGTGGAGATTGACACTGCCCCTTCAGCAGATGGTCATCCTCTCCAAACATCAGCCCCACCCTCATACACTCAGGCTGCTCCCCCACACCCACACCATGTCATCCCTCCTCGTGACCTCAGTTTTGTGGCTTCCAATGTGGACGATGTGGAGCAGCAGACACTCTTTCATGACACCGATCCAATTGTTTTACCTGATGAAGTCCCCAGACCACATATTATTGATGTAGCCACATACCATACCAATACAGGCATGGTACTCTGGTTCCAACAGTTCTATGCAATCCTCTTGAAGCGTTTCTACAACACCATCAGGTTCTGGGGCTCCCTGATAACCCAGTTGTTCCTCCCTTGTGTCATGGTCCTCCTGGCTCTTATCTTGACCAAGACCACTTCAGACACCAACTCCGATAGTCCTCTGAGGCCTCTGACTATACCAAACTCTGCAGTATCCAGCAATGCTTCATTCTTCTATGCTTCCTTAGGGGGAGATGCTGGTATTAATTTCAGTGTAAGCAACCTCCCATATGCTGTGTAATAATGGCCCCCTGTCTCATCAAACCACATAATTGCACACATATTCTGTTGAAAGCACAGTATCTCCCCATGCCATTGTGCAACAACATTTTGGTTTTTATACTAAGTGGGTCCTTGGTCTTGTCTGCATGGAAACATGTAATAACTGGCTATAGCCCCTGGGGGGCCTGAATAGTGACTGTAACTCCTGGGGGTCTGAATAGTGACTGTAGCCCCTAGGGGGGTTTGAACATTATTGATCTCCTCCCCCTCCCTACTCCTCCAGTCTGTGAACCCCGCCTCCTTTGGTATGACAGACTTCTATGATTACACTGGAGCAGTCAATGACATCATTGGTCGTGTGGGGAACTACAGCGATGTATCCCAATGTTGCTCGTACCAGCACCAGTTGTTGGACCAGTTCTGTGCTAATAGAACGGCTGTGAGTGTAGCAAAGGGAAGGGCGAGGTAGTGTGCTGTGTGTGGGGGAGGTATGCTGTGTGGGGGAGATTGCTGTGGGGGAGGTGTGCTGTATGGGGGAGGTGTGTTGTTGTGGGAGGTGGTATGCTGTGTTGGGGAGGTGTGCTGTGTGGGGAGGTGTGCTGTGTGGGGGAGGTGTGCTGTGTGGGGGAGGTGTGCTGTGTGGGGGAGGTGTGCTGTTGTGGGAGGTGGTGTGCTGTGTGTGGGGAGGTGGTGTGCTGTGTGTGGGGGGAGGTGGTGTGCTGTGTGGGGGTGGTGTGCTGTGTGTGGAGAGGTGGTGTGCTGTGTGTGGGGAGGTGGTGTGCTGTGTGTGGGGAGGTGGTGTGCTATGTGTGGGGGGAGGTGGTGTGGTGGTATGCTGTGTGTGGGGAGGTGATGTGCTGTGTGTGGGGGGAGGTGATGTGCTGTGTGTGTGTTACTTGACTATCCATTTCTTCACAGAGTGAGCTCAACTCAACATGTGCATCAAACCCCAAGTTTGGATACAAGCCTTGCCTTCAGTGTCTTGGGTCAGCCCACATGCACACACGCACACAAAAACACACACACACACACACAGCTTCATACATGTATGTACACTTACATGTACTGCATATACCTGCAACCTCCCTCCTCCCCTTCTCCCTCCTCCCTCCTCTACACAGTTGCTGTTGTGCGAGAAGCCAGCAGTTACCTTCATGTACTGCTGCTGTCCCGGCTGATGCATATCCAACTTCAGCTGATGACTTCTGCCCCGCCCCTCCCAAGCTTCCCTTCCTCGCTGGCTCCACCCCCCTCCAAGGCCCACTCCAGGACAAATCTGCCTTTGTTACTGAGTACCTGCTAAACCTCAGCACACAGTATGGATCTACTATATTCTTTAACCGCTTCCAGGGAGGCTTTGTGGTCAGTCCTAGAGACCCCGCCATCTCCGTGTGCTCGGGGACTACCACCACAACCCCCAACCAAACATGCCCCCTTATCAGGAAAGTGTCCACAGTTCTGCAAGATGTGACCTGTGGGAATGGAGGACTTGGCAACTCCTTGGACCTTAGCCTTAGAAATCTCACCTGTGCCTGCAGCGGGAACATCACCTCAGTCGCCTCCTGCATCCCTTCTCCCTTCTGTGCTGGCACTGGCCTTCCCACACTCCCTTCCTGCTATGCAGTGGATGGCTTGTCCTCTGGCTGCCTTCAAGGGCTCTCCTGCCTTGGCAGTGGGTGTGACACTGCCTCTGGTAGTGGTCGTCCTGTGTATGCCACATATCCACCCCAAGACAACAACGTGGCCATCACAGTGTGGTACAATAATCAGGTATGGGAGGGGGAGGGGGATGGTGGTGATGTGATGGTGATAGTGGGGTGGTGATGATGTGATGGTGTTGATGTAATGGTGAGGGTTGTGATGTGATGATGAGGTGGTGATGAGATGGAGAGGATCATGATGAGATAGTGAAGGTGGTGATGAGATGGTGAGGGTGGTGATATGAGGGTGGTGATATGATGGCGATGATTTGATGGTGGTGGTTGTATGAAAGGAATGCTAAATGTATTGTACCAGTGTACAAGCTCATACTGCTCTAACCACCTCCTCCCCTCTCTCCCCCCCTCTCTCCTCCCCTCCCTCCTCCCCTCTCCTCCTCCCCATCCAGCCCTACCACATGTCGGCAGCTGCTCTCAATGCTCTCCATAACATCATCCTTCAGAAGAAGTATGGTATGGAGAACGTGACCATATCTGTGAACAATTACCCCCTGCCCAAGGATGTCAATGAACAGGTACCACATACACATGTCCACATGCACATGTCCACATGTCCACATGCACATGTCCACATGTCCACATGTCCACATACACATGTCCACATGCACATGTCCACATACACATGTCCACATGTCCACATACACATGTCCACATGCACATGTCCACATACACATGTCCACATACACACGTCCACATGCACACTCACTAAACATTTTTGAGGTTCCTCAGTCATTTGCCAAAAAATGATATTTGCTCAGTACACACGTGTATGGCTACGTTTGGGTATCATACTGTGCAGGTTTGGATATCATGCTGTGCACGTTTGGGTACCATACTGTGTACGTTTGGATATCATACTGTGGTACCATACTGTGCACGTTTGGATATCATATTGTGCAGGTTTGGGTACCATACTGCCCTATTTAAAATTAGTCTTAAATTTATTTTATTAATCAACAAATCAACGTATCCTTACATATTGTGGCTGGAAAGGCACTCCATCCTAATGCCATATTGAATAGTTAATAAACTAGTGCCCTCAAGTTAAGCCCAGTGCACATGGTCAAAAGTTGGTGGGGCCAGCTATCATGGGCGTGGTATCCACAGCTGGTGTAAGAGGGGTGTACAGATCATTGGTCTCTGAACCTTACATGCAGAAGTATGCGGTGTGCACAAAACAAACTAATTGTCTACTTTCAGTATGATGGATGTTATAAGCAACCATCAGTAAACACCCCTATGAACACTGCACTTTGTAAGTACCCCCTCTTGTATGGTCCCCAGGTCAGCTCAGCCACCCAGACTTTCCTCGGCTTCAGCATTGGGACCACAGTGGTCTTTGGGTATAGCTTCCTCCTCGCCAGCTTTGTGTTGTTCCTGGTACAGGAGCGAGGATCAAAGGTGTGCTCCAATTGGACAGCTTAGCATGCCTGGGTCATGTGATTGTATCATTGGATGTTCCCCTCCTCCCCAGGCCAAGCACCTCCAGTTTGCCAGTGGTGTGCATGTTAGCAGTTACTGGATGGCCACCTTCCTCTGGGACCTCATCAGCTGCTTTGTGTCTGTGGTCCTCTCTGTTATCATATTTGCAGCCTTCCAAGCAACAGGCTACACCGGTGAAGGACTTGCTGGGGTTACCATGTTGCTGGTGAGTTATGACTTGTTTCCACCTGGATGGGGATATGTGCACCTGGATGGGAATATTTCCACCTGGGTGAGGATATTTGCACCTGGGTGAGGATATTTGCACCTGGGTGAGGATATTTGCACCTGGGTGAGGATATTTGCACCTGGGTGAGGATATTTGCACCTGGGTGGGGATATTTGCACCTGGGTGAGGATATTTGCACCTGCAAATATCCTCACCCAGGTGCAAATATCTCCACCCAGGTGCAAATATCCCCACCCAGGTGCAAATATCCCCACCCAGGTGCAAATATCCTCACCCAGGTGCAAATATCTCCACCCAGGTGCAAATATCCCCACCCAGGTGCAAATATCCCCACCCAGGTGCAAATATCCTCACCCAGGTGCAAATATCCTCACCCAGGTGCAAATATCTCCACCCAGGTGCAAATATCCTCAGCCAGGTGCAAATATCTCCACCCAGCACCTTGGTGGGGATATTTGCACCTGGGTGGAGATATTTGCACCTGGGTGAGGATATTTGCACCTGGGTGGGGATATTTGCACCTGGGTGAGGATATTTGCACCTGGACATTTGTCTGGTTATTGTTATAACAGTTCATTAAAGCTATGAGTGCAGACCACTTCGTTTACGTTAATGATGATTTCAATACATATTTTGTTTACAGGTATAGTATATCAGTATGCAAGAAATAACTATTTAAAAACAAGAATTTGATTTTTCAATAACTCCATCAATATTGCTCAATTATCTTTCCTTCTCTCCTCCTTCCCACCCACCTCCTCCTATTCACCACTATGTCTTCACTGTGCACAGCTGTTCACCTGTTGGGCCACCCTTCCCTTGGTCTACTCCATATCCTTCCTCTTCAAGAACAGTCTGGTGGCCTATGGCACCATTATCGCTCTTCTCTACACCAGTGCCATGGTAAGGGGTTAAAGGCATTCCAAATACACACTGCCGACAATAACATTAATAACTTGATCATCTTTTCCAAGCTCTTGGAGGTCATATATATTTTGCTTAACGCCCTTGGCTACACCAACATAGGCACCACCCTCCATCACATCTTCCTCCTCGATCCCTCCTATGGGTAAGTGCCCTGTTTGGGGCCATGGAGAGGTGCCGTTCAAGTGTTCCTCTCCTCCTCCCCAGGCTAGCCATCGGACTGTACAACATATACAGCAACAATGCCATCAGGGAGGTGTGCACCAGTAGCAACATCACTCAGCTGTAAGCCACTCTGCAGACATGCCACTGACAGTAACCACATGTAGAGGCTGCTATGCTAATCTATGTACTGATGGCCAAGTCATGTGACCCTGCTACTTATCCAGTTACTAATCTGTCATAAGGCATGCATAATTTAAACAGTTGTGTATTGAACATATTGGATGTTAGCAAGCTAAATCATTAAAGCACATATAAATATGGCAGCAAGAATCTACATGTATGGGGAGACGTGTAAATATTCACTTTAGAATGACCACTTGTACTTATCCACCCCCTAGCTGCAGCTCTCTCCCTCTCTCTCTCACTCTCTCTCTTAAATGTGAGGTCAATTTTAAGCTTTAATATGCACCCTGTTCCAACAAACGCACAGGGCCTGTCAAAAGCAAGGTGTCACCTATGTCAACAGTACATTTGAGTTCTCAAATCCAGCAATTGGCCACATCCTCCTCTACCTGATACTGGAGGGGCTTCTTTTCTTCACTCTCACACTCCTCATTGAGGTAAGTTTAGCTGTTAATAGAACTGGGACAACTAAGTGTCATGTGACAACTATCATGTGACCATTCTGCAACTTGAATGCTTGTGGCATTCAGTAAAGTGTAGCTTTTTTAACCCAATGTTGAGCACTGTGTAGCTTTGTTAACCCAATGTTGAGCACTGTGTAGCTTTGTTAACCCAATGTTGAGCACTGTGTAGCATTGTTAACCCAATGTTGAGCACTGTGTAGCTTTTTTAACCCAATGTTGAGCACTGTATAGCTTTGTTAACCCAATGTTGAGCACTGTGTAGCTTTTTTAACCCAATGTTGAGCACTGTGTAGCTTTGTTAACCCAATGTTGAGCACTGTGTAGCTTTGTTAACCCAATGTTGAGCACTGTATAGCTTTGTTAACCCAATGTTGAGCACTGTGTAGCTTTGTTAACCCAATGTTGAGCACCGTGTAGCTTTGTTAACCCAATGTTGAGCACTGTGTAGCTTTTTTAACCCAATGTTGAGCGGTGTGTAGCTTCGTTAACCCAATGTTGAGCACTGTGTAGCTTTGTTAACCCAATGTTGAGCACTGTGTAGCTTTGTTAACCCAATGTTGTGCACCGTGTAGCTTTGTTAACCCAATGTTGAGCACTGTGTAGCTTTGTTAACCCAATGTTGAGCGGTGTGTAGCTTCGTTAACCCAATGTTGAGCACTGTGTAGCTTTGTTAACCCAATGTTGAGCACCGTGTAGCTTTGTTAACCCAATGTTGAGCACTGTGTAGCTTTGTTAACCCAATGTTGAGCACTGTGTAGCTTTGTTAACCCAATGTTGAGCGGTGTGTAGCTTTGTTAGCCCAATGTTGAGCACTGTGTAGCTTCGTTAACCCAATGTTGAGCACCGTGTAGCTTTGTTAACCCAATGTTGAGCACTGTGTAGCTTTGTTAACCCAATGTTGAGCACTGTGTAGCTTTGTTAACCCAATGTTGAGCACTGTGTAGCTTTGTTAACCCAATGTTGAGCACTGTATAGCTTTGTTAACCCAATGTTGAGCACTGTGTAGCTTTGTTAACCCAATGTTGAGCACTGTGTAGCTTTGTTAACCCAATGTTGAGCACTGTGTAGCTTTGTTAACCCAATGTTGAGCACTGTGTAGCTTTGTTAACCCAATGTTGAGCACTGTGTAGCTTTGTTAACCCAATGTTGAGCACTGTGTAGCTTTGTTAACCCAGTATTGAGCGGTGTGTGCCTCTATGTGCAGAGGAAGTTCTACACTCCTGAGCTAAAGGAGTTCATTGCCAAGCTTACCACTCCAAGGCAGCACGGGGGTGGTGTGTTGGAGGTAGCACCAGGGAGCCCCACAGAGGTAAGTGAAGTGGAGCGGTTGCCTGTCCTCACATGCATGTCATCTGATGAGCAGGTGTGTACATGCCTTTTCATTTTCTATATGTCACACCATATATGTAGGCATAATTCATGATCCAACATATTTTTAAAATCATTTGGTTCATATGAAATCATCTGTTGGTTCAAATGCAAACAGCCCCTCCAGGAAATTGGTGTACTGTTATTCCATAACACCCTTAACTGCACCTCTTATAATTTAACACCCATAATAGCACTTTACAGTCTTATGTGTTGAACACTTAACACTCTCATTGAACTTGACACCTTCCAGGATGTTGATGTGGTTGCTGAGCGTCAGAGGGTGCTAAATGGAGGTGTTGATCAGGCTGCAGTGTTGATCAAGAGGCTCACCAAGGTGTACTCTCCGCGCCTAGATGGCTGCACCGTTAGACCTTCAAAGCCTGCTGTAAGGGGCATCTCCCTGGCCATACCCAATGGGGAGTGCTTTGGGCTGGTTGGGGTTAACGGAGCAGGGAAGACCACCACATTTGGTATCCTCACTGGAGACATCTCCATGAGCGATGGAACTGCTGTGATAGCTGGTTATGACATCCGGACCAACCTGAGAGAAGTGTGTTCATGATGATGATGTCACGTGATGTCATTGATGACATGGTCCTCCCCCTCAGGTCCAACAGAGGATTGGTTACTGTCCCCAGTTTGATGCCCACCTGGATCGTCTGACGGGAAGGGAACACCTTGCCCTGTTTGCTAGGCTTAGAGGTATCCCAGAGGCCCACATTAAAGAGGAGGTGGACAAGCAGGTGGCAAGATTTGACCTGTCAAAGCATGCCACCAGGTTGTGTGGTACCTACAGGTACGTTGTGGGTACAAAGGTCATCTCCATGGCAATGCTAATGGTCCCACCTCCTTTACTGCAGTGGTGGGAACAAACGTAAGCTTAGCACAGCTCTAGCTTTGGTTGGAGACCCCATTATTGCCTTCTTGGTGAGTGCCATCCAGAGGTGGTCCTGTTCACGTGAGACCACTCCCCTCTGCCCCTCCCCCTCCAGGATGAGCCCACCACTGGTCTAGACCCTGCCACCCGTCGCCACCTGTGGGATGTCCTTGTGGGTGTGGTCCAAGCAGGTCGCTGCATAGTGCTAACCTCCCACAGTATGGAGGAGTGTGAGGCTTTGTGCACACGTCTGGCCATCATGGTGAATGGACAGTTCAAGTGTCTGGGCAGCATTCAGCACCTTAAGAGCAGGTTAGGACCACTCTAAGCCTTTTGTTTGGATGTTGATATCGTTTTAGGCGGAGCATGCAGTTAAAGTAAAACCTACATGCCCCATCTACATGACCCACCTACATGCCCCGCCTACATGCCCCACCTACATGAATTGCCATCCTTTCGCTGTAATTATCAAACCTAAATATTTATGCTTTGTAGTATGAATTAATGACATTTGAATGCGTAACCACAAAATCAAATAACCTACCTCAGTTATCTACACTACACCTTTGATTTCTGCTCAACAGGTTTGGTTCAGGGTTCACTCTTCAAGCTAAGGTCAATGTCCTCCCATCATCCCAACCTAATCAAGACCTGCTATCCAGGAGTGGTTTAGGCAGGCGATTCCTTCTTGGGTCTCTCACGGGGAAGCCAAAGACACCTGAGCACGTGGACCTAGCTACAAGCAATGTGTCATTATTACATGTCTTCATCCAGGAGACATTTGCAGGTGCCACCCTCATGGAGGAACACCAGGTACCAGACCATTATGTACTGTACCTGTGGCCATTATGTACTGTACCTGTGGCCATTATGTACTGTACCTGTGGCCATTATGTACTGTACCTGTGGCCATTATGTACTGTACCTGTGGCCATTATGTACTGTACCTGTGGCCATTATGTACTGTACCTGTGGCCATTATGTACTGTACCTGTGGCCATTATGTACTGTACCTGTGGCCATTATGTACTGTACCTGTGGCCATTATGTACTGTACCTGTGGCCATTATGTACTGCACCTGTGACCATTATGTACTGTACCTGTGGCCATTATGTACTGTACCTGTGGCCATTATGTACTGTACCTGTGGCCATTATGTACTGTACCTGTGGCCATTATGTACTGTACCTGTGGCCATTATGTACTGTACCTGTGGCCTTTACTTCTGGTACAGGCACTGCAAGCTGACTATGGTTATAAACCATGCATTATAAACCATGCATAACTTTGGTACAATTGCACATAATTTGATCATGTGCATTTATACCAAAGTTGTAAATGGTTTTTTAGTTTGTATAACCACAGCCTGCTTGCAGCGAGGGAAACTGCAAAGTTGATCCAACAAAATGTCTGAACAATATACATGTTCAGAAATAGAAATTTCAGTGATAATATGACAAGTCAAGAGAAACATTCACCATTGAGGAAGTTGGTGGGATATAGAAATTGTCCAGAGGCAAAGCTGGTGTAAAAATGGAAGGGAACAAGGCATTTGGGGAAGGATAATGGGACAAAAACCTATGTTATGCACATATTTGGTTCTGGATTTTGCTTTTCAAAAGTTCTCCCTTAACAGAATACATTTTCCATAATCTCCGAGGGTGTACTGATCCTAGGAAATGTTATTGCAATTGGTACAGCATGCTCATGAATGTAGGAACATGCCTGTATGGTTCTTATGTAAGAAAAGTTACCAGTCCCTATATTAAAAGGTACCTACAACTTCATCGTAATTGAGTGTAGTTACGCTATCACCATTAACATTACACACTCCCATTGTTTAGAGCCACATCTTTCTCTGATCTCCACTCATATGGATCTATTTTGACCAGGCTAAGCATACATATAACTGAGTGGTCATGTGACTGAATTGATTCCTTTTAAGTAACTGGTATCTGGTGGGTTAACTGAAACAGTGTTAAATGAGCAGGTTTCACTGTAGCAGTAGGGTTAACTGAAGCAGTAGGGTTAAATGAAGCAGTAGGGTTAACTGAAGCAGTAGGGTTAAATGAAGCAGTAGGGTTAAATGAAGCAGTAGGGTTAAATGAAGCAGTTGGGTTAAATGAAGCAGTAGGGTTAACTGTGTTTGATGTTTAATAAGCACAGCATTAACTGCCCAAGACACATTTATTTTGTCTTACAGGGCCAAGTGACATACAATCTACCTGCTGCTGGGTTCAGTTGGTCTCAGGTCTTCAGAGCCTTGGAGAGCAATAAGGAACGCTTGGGTATAGTTGACTACAGCATTAGCCAAACCTCTTTGGAGCAGGTGTGTGTGCTTGTGCATACATGTATGTAGTGCATTATTGCTTCCCTCATTCCCTTAGGTGTTCCTTGGCTTTGCTGTGGAGCAAGAGGAACAGACTTTATAGTAACCCAATGTGGAGCAGTTTTTTTAGTTTATCAAAAGCAGTTCAGTCTTTCATAGGACAAATGTCTAGTAATCAATACAGTGTTAGTGAGGCCACACAAAAATTATTTAGTTTCTGTATTAGCATTTACATTGTGTAGTTGCTGATCATTTTTAATGACTCCTCTAAACAGAACAACTTTTTAAATGTTAACCAATGCGTGGCTTAATTAACACCTTGATGGTAAGATAGTCAAATTTTCCCATAGAGATGTATGGGAGGGAACCATCTTTCTAATCGCATCCCATACCCGTACTGCTTTATTGTTTTTCAGTCTTATAGTATGTTACTTGCACCAAGCTTTGAGCAATATGCTTATCATTTAGGGTGGACAGGCAGGAATGCATGACAAATTGTGGGAAATATATCCTCTCTCTCTCTCTCAGCTGTTTGTTAGAAGTACTCCGTTTAGGCGACGTCTTGCCCAAGACCTAGGTTTGGTTGCACAAGAAGCCGTTTAGATGTTTAATTGTTCAGATAGTTAACTTGAGTCTTGAATGTTATCAGTTACGGAGATACAAATTTAACTGTGCAACAATTTCCCGCTCGCTTCGCGCTAATTATGGTGACATCATTAAATTAGGGAACGAGGAACCAACATTCACACAACATACGCTTGTACGGTGCGCGTACTTTGGAAATGGAGTTGGTAGAACACATACAGACTACTAGGGTAAACGGAGTGAAGTTGCTACGACGGGACTCTAGCATAGCCACCGAAGGTTCCTTGTCGATAGACGTCTTCTTCTTAATATTCTCGTCTAAGAACCCGAGCAAAGACGAGGTGGATGTCATAACGGTACGTGAACGGACGGCTGGTTCGAATTTTGGAGAAAAACGTTTATGTAACCCGCATCTCCAGTTGCTACACACCTCCGTATATTACATAGACCACAAGCCGCCCTCGTTGACTGTGTCCCTGTACCTAAAAGACTTCCGCACTTTCGACTTCGAGTTCCAACAGCTGGATCACTGCCAAGGCGTGGTATCCTCTCTCCAGCCCCTGTCTAAACCAGGTACGTGTATACGGGGCGCAAGCAGCTTACGTTCATGTCTCGCATACACCGCCCCTCGTTCCCCACTAGCGGTCCATCAGCTATATGCATTCAACTATATGCCTCGTCAGACTCCGTCATTGTCCACTGACTTCAGCTCCTGGCAGTATGACCCACCGGACACCTGGAGGGTTAGCAAGGTGAACAAGGACTTCAAGGTACCCTGAAGGTGTCCACCCCCTCCCTCCACACCTGCACCCCCTCCCTCCACATTTGCACTCCTCCCTCCACACTGCATCCCTCCCTTCACACCTGCACCCTCCCTCCACACCTGCACCCCTCCCTCCACACCTGCACCCCTCCTTCACACCTGCACCCCTCCTTCACACCTGCACCCTCCCTCCACACCTGCATCACCTCCCTCCACACCTACACCCCTTCCTCCACACCTACACCCCTTCCTCCACACCTGCACCCCCCCTTCAACCTGCACCCCTCCCTTCACACCTGCACTATGTACTCACTTGTGGTAGGTCTGCGACTCTTACCCTGAAGATGTAATAGTCCCCAAGGCAGTCGGCGATGATGCTCTCAGGAAGGTGGCTGTCTTTCGCCAGTCTGGGAGGTTCCCAGTCCTATGCTACCACCACCGCAAAAACCAGGTCTACATCAAAACGTCTTCCTATCCTCACCTCATCTTCACTCACTCTCTTTCTCCTTTCCTGCACTTCCCCTCCCATACAACTCCCACTTGTCCCCCCTCCCCTTTCTCACCTCTCTCCCTCCCCTCCTATCTCCTCTCCTTCCCCTCCTATCTCCTCTCCCTCCCCTCCTATCTCCTCTCCCTCCCCTCCTATCTCCTCTCCCTCCCCTCCTACCTCCTCTCCCTCCCCTCCTATCTCCTCTCCCTCCCCTCCTATCTCCTCTCCCTCCCCTCCTATCTCCTCTCCCTCCCCTCCTACTTCCTCTCCCTCCCTCCTATCTCCTCTCCCTCCCTCCTATCTCCTCTCCCTCCCTCCTATCTCCTCTCCCTCCCTCCTATCTCCTCTCCCTCCCCTCCTACTTCCTCTCCCTCCCCTCCTACTTCCTCTCCCTCCCCTCCTACCTCCTCTCCCTCCCCTCCCACCACCTCCTCCATTCTCCTCTGTTTCTCACAAACTCAGGGCGCATTGCTGCGTAGCGGTCAGCCATTGTGTGGCTCAGGTCAGAAGTACTGTGTTGAAGACACCAAGCTGCTGAATGCATGCCTTATGGGTGGTAGGCGTGGCCAAGTGCTGGACGTGCGATCACAGAGCACTGCGTACCATCATAAGAGCAAAGGTGATTGGTTGTTGCCATAACAACACCTCTATGTAGGGGAGGGGCACGTCCTGTGTGTGTAGAAAGGGATGTAATGGTTTCCACTCACAGGGGGAGGGACAGAGCTGCCCAATCGCTACCCTCAGTGGAAGCTGGTCTATGCTGATATGGAGTCACATAGCACTGTTATGACGTCACTGGAGAAACTGATGAGTGGTAAGGTGGACATGTTAGGGTGATGAGTGGTAAGGTGGACATGTTAGGGTGATGAGTGGTAAGGTGGACATGTTAGGGTGATGAATGGTAAGGTGGACATGTTAGGGTGATGAGTGGTAAGGTGGACATGTTAGGGTGATGAGTGGTAAGGTGGACGTGTTAGAGTGATGAGTGGTAAGGTGGACATGTTTTGATGAGTGGTAAGGTGGACATGTTAGAGTGAGGAGTGGTAAGGTGGACATGTTAGGGTGATGAGTGGTAAGGTGGACATGTTAGGGTGATGAGTGGTTCAGTGGACATGTCAGGGGATAAGTGGTAAGGTCGACATGTTAGGGTGATAAATAACCACTCATATCAGTGGGGCATTTATGCCGTGGTAAGTGGTGTGCAGAGGGTGCCATGGTGACAGTGATGGTGTGCAGAGGGTGCCATGGTGACAGTGATGGTGTGCAGAGGGTGCCATGGTGACAGTGATGGTGTGCAGAGGGTGCCATGGTGACAGTGATGGTGTGCATAGGGTGCCATGGTGACAGTGATGGTGTGCATAGGGTGCCATGGTGACAGTGATGGTGTGCAGAGGGTGCCATGGTGACAGTGATGGTGTGCATAGGGTGCCATGGTGACAGTGATGGTGTGCAAAGGGTGCCATGGTGACAGTTTCTCAGTGATGATGTCATTGTTCTTAGTATGCAGTGATCACGCTGCCAGTTCAAACTGGTTTGGAAAACTTGAATCCACTGGGTGGCTAGGTCATGTACACAAGCTTCTATCAGCTGTACAACTGGTGGTACGATGGATAGACACTGATGGTATGTATCCATTAGCCTTGTGGGTGTGGCTACCCATTAGCCTTGTGGGTGTGGTTGTGTGGTTATCAAATTGGAATAATGTTCCTTCTGCATCTTTCCCTCCCCACTCTCTCCCTTTCTCCCCATCCCCTCTCCCTCCCTCCTCCCCTAGGCACCAGTGTACTGGTACATGGTGCCAATGGTAGGGATGCCACTGTTGGGGTCACTTCCTTGGCACAGCTGCTCCTAGACCCACAGACCAGAACCATTGAGGGGTAAGTGTTTGCCGTGCTTTACTCCCAAAGGACCCTAATCCCATGGTCCCTGCCTTTAAAACAGGTTTATCAGGCTGGTCCAGAGGGAGTGGCTTGATGCAGGATATCCATTTAGTAGTTTCCAAGGAAGTGACAGAAGTCCAAAGGAGAGGTCACCTCTGTTCCTGTTGTTCCTTGATGCAGTGTGGCAGGTAAGAGGGGGGCAGGTTACCATGGTTACCATGGACGTACAACTGCTGTCAGTAGGCTGCCACATAACATTGCATCATTTGCTGTTTCTAATTCTATTGATGTTTACCACTACTAGCGGTACCACTAGCTGTACCACTAGCTGTACCACTAGCTGTACCACTAGCTGTACCACTAGCTGTACCACTAGCTGTACCACTAGCTGTACCACTAGCTGTACCACTAGCTGTACCACTGGCTGTACCACTGGCTGTACCACTAGCTGTACCACTAGCTGTACCACTGGCTGTACCACTAGCTGTACCACTAGCTGTACCACTAGCTGTACCACTAGCTGTACCACTAGCTGTACCACTAGCTGTACCACTAGCTGTACCACTAGCTGTACCACTAGCGGTACCACTAGGTGTACCACTAGCTGTACCACTAGCTGTACCACTAGCTGTACCACTAGCTGTACCACTAGCTGTACTTCTGTTTCATGTTACAATGATCTGGAAACTTTCTTGTATCAGTGTGTATTGTGTTGGATCATTACCAGCTTTGTTCAATGATCCTCACAGATAACACAACAGTACCCTCTTTCCTTTGAGTTCAATGATCTATTTCTGCACAAGCTGTTCACACATTCTCATTTTTCTCCATATGGTGAGTCTCCTCCCCAGTCCCCTCAATATTACATGCACGCACACATGCTTCTGTCAGGTACATTTTTGTATGATAGTCCACTTGAACGACTGACTAACAGGTTATATGAGAAGACATATTCACTGTGGTAAGGGGCAGAGCACTAGTGGGTGTGTCCTTTACATAACCCTGCCCCCTTAACAACAGGCCCCACCTCCTACAACCTGATGTGAAGACCTCCCTTGTTAACCCTTACTACTCCACCAACAGCTCTGTTCTTTCCATCTCTACCGACATATTTCATGTGGTGAGTCATCAGGTGTTTAACCCTTTGGGTAACGGCCTTGCACATGAGACTTTTTCAACCGTTTGAAGTGGCCGGTTGTCATGGTGGCACATGGGGGGCGTGCCTTAGTTATAGGTTGGGAGATGAGAGTTGGAAAGGGGGTTATCCTCACAGTGTGGGAACATAAGGTGGTCCTGGACAAGGATGTCCACCATTTTAATGTTCCCTTCTCTTACCTAGACGCTGTGGACATGGGCATATGTTAGGGGCAGTTCCAGCGAGGCTCCTCCCCCACCTCCTGAGCACGCTCTGGTCAGTGCACTACGGCAGACACATGACAAGCTGTTGAACGAGGTGGCCCAAGTCAGGAGGTGGGCTGGGCACCCCCCTCTGGTACATGATAATAAGGTGTGGCCTTTCCATTTAGGGAGTTGGAGAATCTGCAGGTTGAGGGGAGAGTGATGTTGGCTGGTCTAGAGGGAAGTCAAGACCAGCCAATAGCATAGACTAATTGTGTGTGCTTCTCCATGTGTACATGTGTATATGTGCGTGTGTGTGTGTGTGTGTATTTATGGTTGAGAATATATGAAACTGATGTACAGTAGCAATGTAATGAGACATTGGAGTGTGCGTGTGTGTGTGTGTGTGAAAGATGTGAGGGCAGTCAGGTGTAGGCTGGAGGTGTGTCTACTTCTTTTGGCTAGGAGCAATGATCCCTTCCAGCTGCGTCTGAAATGAGAAAGGGTAACACAGGTCAAATTATATTTCAAGCTGGTCTTTGTGTAATTTTAAATGGTGATGCTTACCTTCAACTGCTGGTTTGTCTTCTTAAGAGCTTGGATCTCTTCATTGTGCTTCTTCTCTTCCAACTGCCTCTTCTCCGCCTCTCTCTTCTCTATGGCATCACACTTATTCTTCAGTTCCATTATCTGAGGTCATGACATACCACACCCATTAATGAGGGCCCTCCCCCTCTGAGGTCATGACACACCACACCCATTAATGAGGGGTCTCCCCCTCTGAGGTCATGACACACACACACCCCTCATTAATCAGGCTCCTCCCCCTCTGAACACCACACCCATTAATGAAGCCCCTTCCCTCTCCTCCATACCTGTCTCTCAAGTTCTGCCTTCTCTGTTACAAGATCATTAATCTTCTTCTCCATGTCTGACTTGCCCTGTTCAGCCATCAATGCTTTCCTCATGCCAAAGGCAACACTGGAGTGTGTGTGTGTGTGTGTGTGTGTGTGTGTGTGTTGTGCATTGCATGTAAATCATGTCATGCATATGTATATTGATAGAAATATTAGAACAGATTATCTCCTGAAAAGCCCATCTACTATTTCTAGTTACCATACTACCATATTGCCATATTTAAACACGGTGGCACCAGATGCACCAGGAAAAAAACAATTTTTGATAAGTAAACACGCACCACTAATTTATGGGATAGGTTGCCGTGAAAAGGGCAATATTTACCAGGACAAGCAAAATAATTGAATTGAAATTTAAAATTCAGTACCTTATGTTGAAGACATATCAGATATTTAAAAAAATTGAAATCTTGAGGGGGAAAAAAGTAGCAACGATCCTATAAAAACTAGTGCCATAACCTTGTACATGTAATAGATATTTATCTCAATGTAGAATATTGGCAGCTTCTGGCCCATGGGTGCATTTGCGTACCTGCTTTCATAGAGGGTTTGGTATGCAGCAATAGTCATGCGTATTTCATCTCGTATCCTAGAGAGAGGTACATGTAAGAAAAGGCAATATTTCCCTTCCATAACAGCATCTTCCCTCTCAACCTCTTCCACTCCTCCCCTCCAGGTCAGCTCCTTACCTTAACAACAGTAGACCTCTCTCTCCGCACTCGATTGTTATCTGACGAATCAGTTCATCTGGGTATCAAGTGAGGGACAGTTAGTTGTGTACAGGATATCATGTGACATGCAGGTGACAAAATGGGTGCATTGCCAAAGGTTTACCAAAGCATTGTGAGTACAGCTCTCTTCTTACGGGGCAGATCCCGGTCTCTCTTGCTTGCCTCTGCTGAAGGTATGTATCCAGTTGCTCCTGCAAACGTTCAAGAGGGGTTATAGCTCATGTGCCAAGAAACAAAGGACTGCTGCCTTGCCTGAAGATTAATGACGTCTAGTCTGGTTGCAGGAGTACTTGCAACACACTGAACCCACAGCTGCCCGTTTTCTGTCCACTCTCTTTCGACAGCGATGATGAATAAGCATTGTGGGTGGAACAGGTGTGTGCACTCGCTCAGACTTTTCTTTACCTTGGAGGCAGGATGGAGTTGAGTATTTCCTCCGTCTGTTGGTTCTTCTGCTGTTGGACATCGCCCACGTAGGTCTTGCCTTTGGGAGGGGACGGCACGGGCCCCCCGCTGCCAATCACAGCTATCCCGTGCGGCTGGCCGGATTTGGGTGTGCGAGCCTGTGTGTTGATTTAGAGGTTCAAATCAGGCTTGCATCGGTCGCGATTAACCTTCTTTTTGTCCGAGGTCTTGCTGACTAGCTGAGGGTTGTCGTATCTTACGAGGGAATTTGTAGGAGGTATCAAACTCATTTTCTCTAGCTGTTATGTTTGCTAACGTGGTCTTGTTGCTATAGAAACGGATGAATGTAGATCACGTGAAAGCGTGGTTACTCGCCCCAGTCATATATACATTATGGCTGTCGAAGAGATACAAGCTGGTTTTTTTAAAGACTGGCGCTCTGCGTTAGAGACCTTAAAACAGTGGAGGGAAAGGGATGAAAGAAAATCAGACCGAGTTCTTGAACTTGGTAGTAAACTTATTGATCAGTATTCATCAAAGCTTGGAGACGAAGGTACTGTATAATGTAACTTACTAGTATTCAACAGTTAATACGCAATTAAATTTAGTATGGAACGTCCACGAGCAGTTGTGCGTAGCGGCTTTGGACTGCGGGGACCACGACACAGCTCAAGTAAGTGACCTCACACCTTCTCATCGACCTCAAACTGCAGTCTGCAGCGTTCGTTGGGCGCCCTTACCAGGAAGTTTCCAGACAGCCTGCGGGTGAAGAGGCTTAAGGGAATGTCGCTGGAAGCCGCTGGGAAGTAGGTTGCGACGTCCATAGATATTTAACCTCGAAGCACTGATTGTGTGGCTGTCAGGTATGAGGAAGCCTTGGAGATATACACAGCTGTGTTGGTGGCCCACCCAACCAACTCGCAGATGATGAAGAGGAAAGTAGCCGTTCACAAGGCCCAGGGAAACCTCACAGAGGCTATAAAAGAACTAAACACCCTGTTGGAAATGTAAACACTTGGGAGGTGGGGGCGGCATTATTTAGGGTTAACCCCTGCATGTGGTCAGCTACATGTGTGATCCAGAGACTTGGTTGGAACTGGCAGATTTATACATCCAACAGAATAAGTAAGACTGTGATTGGTTGCCGAGGACCATCAAAGAGGTCACCTCTTACCCCAAATCTCAGCTACAAGAAGGCAGCTTTCTGTATGGAAGAGCTAATATTGTTGAATCCCAACCATCACCTGTACCATCAGAAGTATGCTGAGGTCTGTCCATTGTGGTATTGCTGTACCCCTCATGAAGTGGCCTTCTCCCCCCCCCCCTCCCTCCCCCTCCCCAGATCTGCTACACCCAAGGCACCCCACATCTTCTGGAGCTTGCCTCAAAGCATTATGCCTTGGCACTCAAACTTAACCCCGACAGCATGAGGGCCTTATATGGATTCTGTCTGGTGTGTGTGTGTGGCTGGTATCCACATTCAGTTCTGACCCATTGGCATCCACTCTGTCAGGTTGCTACATCTCTGGGTGGAGGTAAGAAGACCAAAGGGGAGAACAAGGTGCGTTATGGTCGCTACTCAGAGTGGGCCAAAGTACAGCTGAAGCAGAAGTACCAGTTTGTAAGCAATATAGTGTGCCCCACCCACCCTGCTGCCATGGTGATAGCCCCTCCCCCTTGCCCTCAGGATAATGACCAGCTGAGGATAGTGGAGAAGGCTTTAGACTTGATGACATCATCAAACAGATAGTGTAATAGTTATCTAACTTGAATGTTTAGTTACAATGAACAGTCATGAATGTCAGTCAAATACATTACACATGCCCCCCCCCCCCCCCCATCTGCTGGCTCACGGGGCCTTACACATGCCCCCCCCCCCCCCCCCCCCATTAGCTGGTTCATGGGGCCTTACACAACCCAGGCACCCTGTGGCAGTGTGCCAGTATATTAGGCTAACATGATACCCCCCCCCCCTTGCCAATATTAAGCATGTTGGAGGATGAGAACATATAGAGATGAGAACAAAGAGAATGAGCTTATCAAGGTCTGGGTACTAGGGCATAAATGTACTATGAAGGTCTGGGGACTTTCTTTGGTGGTGGCATCAATGTACCATCATTAGGTCCATCAATGGCCACCTCCTCATGAGGTCTCTTGTGCTGTGGGGGAGCCACAGGTGGCCTCCATCTGTACTTCTCTATCACCTCATACAGCCATTCCCTGGTCACTGGCTGTTTGATGGTGTTACACACACCTGCACAAGTGCATGTCTACCACATGTCAGCAGACACCATCACAACTCACTGGTGGCTGTGGTATAGCTGTTTGGAAAGCTCTTGTCCTCACGAACCCTCTCAAACTTCCACCCTACTTTGGGGTCCCAAGCGCATTCAATGATCCGCTCATGGTGTTTGAGTACTTCTCTGTTACTCTGTTCCAGTGATACACATCCACATAAGGGAGTCACATGACATGTCTTCCTCCCTCACCTTGAGATCAATTGAACCAAAGTGTACAGATGGAGTACCAACATAGAGGTGACCTAACTTCTCTTGCAACATTCTGTATTATATGCGGGTTAAGTGAATATATATGAAGTGTTAGGAATGGGTTAAGTAATGTATGGGGTTAAGTGCAGTGCATGGATTGGCCAATGTGTCAACTGAGTACCCTTCTCTCTTCTCTGTGATTATCTTCAGTAGGAAGTCCACAGTGTTGATTTCTGGAGGCTTCCACTTCAGAAGAGATTTACATGCCCCAGGTTCATAGTACTACAGAGAAAGAGAGAAGGAAGCACTTGATATTGAGCTGGATACTTTCTCATGAACCAACAACTCCTCCTCCCCACCTATGCCATGTTTACTCACATCAGTTGCCGGTTGGAAGATAAGACCATCTGTTCCATGAGCCAGGGATGGCACAAACTCTTCCAAGATCTCCAAAGGAAGGATAACTTACTCCATCTCTGTCCAGCAATACACCACCTACCCACTTGGTCTTGGGGAGGTCCCAGAATCCCTTAACACGAACACCAAATGACTCAGCATTTTTATCCAGGCCACCAGCCTTGGCCTGACACACAAAAGTTATTTTATAATCACACACACATAAACACAGCACACACTTACAGCTTCCTCTCTAGGTTGGATCAGCTCACACTCTGCACAGAACAGTCTCCTCTTGTGTTCCCACGAAGCCACACCTACATTGCCCTGAGTACAACCACCTCATCACCCTTCATTGTTGCCATGGTAACAATAACCCCACCTCAAACTGCATGATGTCATAGATAAGGTAACGAGGTCTTATCACTCCCTCCACCTTGTCCAAAACCATCTCCTGTGTAAGGATACACCCATCTCACAACAGACACCATCACCATGGTAACTTACCCCGTCAGCAAGGGTGAATCTGACCCTGTCCCCAGGCCTCTTCCTGGCAGGGAAGCTGATGTTATTGACTTTGAAGACAGAGTTGTCTCTGTCAACCATGTAAACCTCACCAGGTCCTCTGATGTACATGAGGTACCTACCAGGAGGGAAGGGGAGAAGGGAAGGGAGAGGGGAGGGGGAGGAGGGAGGGAGGGTAAGGGGAGGAGGGAGAGGGAGGAGAGGGAAGGGGAGGAGGGAGAGGAGAGGGAAGGGGAGGAGAGGAGAGGAGAGGAGAGGTAGGGAGGTAAACTTGTGTAGGTACTATGTAATGTGGTCTCACCTTGTTCCATCAGCCTTCCATGTGACTCTGTATGGCTTTTCACTCAGTAGCTTAATGTTCTGGACATCCATAGAGATTGGCTGTGAGCCTGGGAACCCGCCCCTATAGGGGTGTGGCCAACATTAAACTATGAGAATAAAATTATTTAAACAGGAAGGGGGAGGGGAGGGAAGGGGGGAAGGGAACAAGGAACAGAACACCATTCTGAACCAGGTTTTGGAAGGAAGGTGTGGTTAAGATATGAGTCTGTTGGGTGTAACTAGTGTGTTAGGGGTGTGGCCCTTTTGTGATGGTGTCAATACTTCAAGTGGCAATATAAGAATGAAGTGGTGTGTACTTACTGTGACCACCCCAAGGCAGCCTGACATTCCATCTGGATCTGGTCTCTGGTAGGATAGGTCACAAAGAATACTCCATTAACCCCCTCCATGAACTTGGCATTCTGGGGGTTAAATATGATAAATCTTAATTTAAATGAACTGCTTGGTTCCCACCCACTCTCCCTTCTCACACCCCTCAGCTTACCTCATTGTTCTTCTCTCGTGGTCTCCGTGACACCTCCTCCCCATCCTCATCCTCGTCACACCACTCTGGGCGTGGGGGGGTTTCAAACATTTCCCTGCTCCCCTCATTGTAGCGACGTGCTAGTTCATCCAGATAATCCTGTTTGTAGATACCTGGGGGACGGGCCTGGGGGAAGAGGTGACAGTTAATGACATAGCACAGACAGAGAGACACATATCCTCTGATGAAGCTGGTCATGAATAGTGTATTAACACATGTGGCATGATTCAATTGATATTTTTAAATACACCATAAACCAGCCTTGATAAATGCCATCATTGCATCTTCAAAGCTGAACAAAAAGACCTGTACTAAAATCATTGGAACACGATGATCTAACCACTGCACCTCCAGTCTTCCTTCTCTATGAGGTAGGCAATAATTAGAAAACCAGTCCTGTTAAATCCATGGGTACAGTGGATTCCTGTGCATGCAAGGTGAGGGGGAAGGTGGGGTGGGAAGGTGGTGGAGGTGTGGAGGAGGAGGGGACACAACATTACCCTCCAACACCCAAGGACCCACACCAATGTGTATCTTTGTGAGTGATATCACACTACTGGGGGGTACCTACCAATGATTTCTCCAGGGTGGCTAGTGAAGAAGCTCTCACACACTGTGTTAAAACTAGCCACCTGCTCCTTGGTGGGTGTTTCATCATGGCTGGAGTAGGACATCAATTGGTTATCAAGCACATGTGGGTACCACAATTCATCTTGTCTCAGCCAATAATCTAATGATTTGATCTACCAATATAATATAATATCAACAATAAAGTTCGCAATTGATTCAGCATTGCGTTCATGGAGTTGATATGAATGTTTAGGGTTTGATAGAAAATTTTATAACTAATATGAAAATCTTCCCAACGAATCACGTGCTGTTAGGCCACCCAGCCCTGCCGCACACATACATTCTCCTCCGAACGTACCCTTCACACGACAGCTTGTATTGACGTATGCCCAGGTCGACCAATTCCGCCTTATCATAGAACCGGGTTGTCTTGGTGAGGTCAATAATAAGACCTATCTTCAACTGCTTGGCAGCCAGCGAGTCTATTAACATCTTGATTCCGAAACGGTCTGCCTCCGGTATCTGTGAATCGTACCTGCCGTCCAAAGGAGTCTTGAAAGGGAGAAACTTGCCTAAGAAATGGTGGCATTTGCAAGCAAGCGATCGGCATCCATGACGACACCTACCAGCAATAACCTGACCCTTCCTTGGGCAGCGTAACCACCGTGGAGGCAGCTTTGGTCCAGACATCAACGGACGATAGAAGAGCTCGAGCTGGTGAATATGTACATTAATACGTCATGTACACAAGCACGTATTTTTGTTTATTCTAAATAATCGATAGTTTTCGATGGCGACCACAAGTGCTTACATGGCAAGCTCAATTACGAGGTTCACTAAATAAGATGGAGAAAAGTATTTTACGTGTCTTTTAACGAAACGCCGATACACTTAGAGGCATGACAATGTTGCGACACGTGAACCTATCAATTTCTTTCTACCAATGAAAAACTAGGCTTATAATGGTACTGTAACCGCGAAGGTCTGTGACAACCCTCCAGCGACCACCCCGCTGTTTTACTTATTACGTCGGCTAGACATTACATCGGACTATTCCATTATTTTACAAATGACAATACATGGTGTCCAGGGGAAATATGGTGTCCATGGGTGTTTGGAAATACAAGTATGTGAGGTGGTATAAAAAACTGAGGAAGGGGGTTGGAGATATAATATAACAGCAGCTGTCCATGTGTGGTTTTTATATACTGTCCCAGGGGGTAATGTTTGCCATCTGTACTGTAGGGATGTGAGATTATTAATCCTATACCATACTCCTATTGGAGCACACCAACCATCTCCACTGGAGTTCAACACAGAGGTCACAGAGGTGGATACAGGGGGGGGGGGGGGGGTTGGGGGTTGCAACCCTCCCCCCCCTTTCATATAAGGTACCTCCCCCTCTTCTGCTAAGCAGCCCCCCCCCCCTCCGCTTTTCGTATTGTGCCTGAAGCCCCCCCCCCCCCGGGTATTGGGCCTGAAGCGGATAGCACCCCCCTCTCCCCCCCCCCCCCCCCCCCCCCCCCCCCCCCCGCTTTTTGTATCGGGCCTGAAGCGGACAGCACCCCCCCCCCCCCCCCCACCCCCGCTTTTCGTATCGCGGGTCTCAACCCCCCCCTTTTGAAAAATCCTGTATCGATTCCACCCCTGCAACATGTACTTCATCTCACCAGAATCACTGTAAAATACAAAATCCAGGACAACTTGCATTGTCACATCCAATTGTTTTGAAACCTTAATGCTGCTATATGTTATTCCCATCCACACTTTTCCAAATCTATTTGCCCCTAAGCTATTTGATAGCTGTGCTAGAATCGTTACCTCCTCCTCATCCTACTCCTCCTCCTTCTACTCCCCCTCCTCATCCTACTCCTCCTCCCCCTCTTCCCCTCCTCCTCCTCATCCTGCTCCCTCCTCCCCTCCCCCTCCCCCCCACCTCTCCTCCCACTTCCATTCATTTATTTTCCTTTTGCTCTTGCCAAGTTCAAATGACAGTCTTTGAGAGGAACCTTGTCCCCTCCCCTCCCCCCCCCCCTCCCCCAGAGGAACCTTGTTCCCCCACTAGGGTCCTAAGGAACCTTTTTGCCCCCCACTCCTTGTTCCCCCACTAGGGTCCCTAAGGAACATTGCTGCCCCCCACACCTATGTGATGTCATCACCCTCACACCCACACCTATGTGATGATCATCACCCTCATAGAAGTCATACCAATAAGCTTTCACCATCACACAATATGGATGGTAAAGGGAAAATGAGTGCAAGTACATGTGTGGGAGACACAAACATACACATACACACACATACACATACACACACACATACATACATACATACATACATACATACATACATACATACATACATACATACATACATACATACATACATACATACATACATGCATGCATGCATGCATGCATGCATACATACATACATACATACATACATACATACATGCACACATACACACATACATACATACACACATACACACATACACACATATACACATACATACATACACACATACACACATACACACATATACACATACACACATACACACATATACACATACACACATACATACACACACATACACACATACACACACATATGCACAGATGGTACTACTGTGGGGCCAATCACACTGATGGTACTACTGTAGGACCAATCACACTGATGGTACTACTGTGGGGCCAATCACACTGATGGTACTACTGTGGGGCCAATCACACTGATGGTACTACTGTAGGACCAATCACACTGATGGTACTACTGCGGGGCCAATCACACTGATGGTACTACTGCAGGGCCAATCACACTGATGGTACTACTGTGGGGCCAATCACACTGATGGTACTACTGTAGGGCCAATCACACTGATGGTACTACTGCGGGGCCAATCACACTGATGGTACTACTGCGGGGCCAATCACACTGATGGTACTACTGTGGGGCCAATCACACTGATGGTACTACTGTAGGGCCAATCACACTGATGGTACTACTGCGGGGCCAATCACACTGATGGTACTACTGCGGGACCAATCACACTGATGGTACTACTGTAGGACCAATCACACTGATGGTACGACTGTGGGACCAATCACACTGATGGTACTACTGCGGGACCAATCACACTGATGGTACTACTGTAGGGCCAATCACACTGATGGTACTACTGTAGGGCCAATCACACTGATGGTACTACTGTAGGGCCAATCACACAGATGGTACTACTGTAGGGCCAATCACACTGATGGTACTACTGTGGGGCCAATCACACTGATGGTACTACTGTGGGGCCAATCACACTGATGGTACTACTGTAGGGCCAATCACACTGATGGTACTACTGTGGGGCCAATCACACTGATGGTACTACTGCGGGGCCAATCACACTGATGGTACTACTGTAGGACCAATCACACTGATGGTACTACTGTAGGGCCAATCACACTGATGGTACTACTGTAGGGCCAATCACACTGATGGTACTACTGTAGGGCCAATCACACTGATGGTACTACTGTGGGGCCAATCACACTGATGGTACTACTGTGGGGCCAATCACACTGATGGTACTACTGTAGGGCCAATCACACTGATGGTACTACTGTAGGGCCAATCACACTGATGGTACTACTGTGGGGCCAATCACACAGATGGTACTACTGTGGGGCCAATCACACAGATGGTACTACTGTAGGGCCAATCACACTGATGGTACTACTGTAGGGCCAATCACACTGATGGTACTACTGTAGGACCAATCACACTGATGGTACTACTGTGGGGCCAATCACACAGATGGTACTACTGTGGGGCCAATCACACTGATGGTACTACTGTAGGGCCAATCACACTGATGGTACTACTGTGGGGCCAATCACACTGATGGTACTACTGTAGGGCCAATCACACTGATGGTACTACTGTAGGGCCAATCACACTGATGGTACTACTGTGGGGCCAATCACACAGATGGTACTACTGTGGGGCCAATCACACTGATGGTACTACTGTGGGGCCAATCACACAGATGGTACTACTGTAGGGCCAATCACACAGATGGTACTACTGTGGGGCCAATCACACAGATGGTACTACTGTAGGGCCAATCACACTGATGGTACTACTGTAGGACCAATCACACTGATGGTACTACTGTAGGGCCAATCACACTGATGGTACTACTGTAGGACCAATCACACTGATGGTACTACTGTGGGGCCAATCACACAGATGGTACTACTGTGGGGCCAATCACACAGATGGTACTACTGTAGGGCCAATCACACTGATGGTACTACTGTGGGGCCAATCACACTGATGGTACTACTGTAGGGCCAATCACACTGATGGTACTACTGTAGGGCCAATCACACTGATGGTACTACTGTGGGGCCAATCACACAGATGGTACTACTGTGGGGCCAATCACACAGATGGTACTACTGTAGGGCCAATCACACTGATGGTACTACTGTAGGGCCAATCACACTGATGGTACTACTGTAGGACCAATCACACTGATGGTACTACTGTGGGGCCAATCACACAGATGGTACTACTGTGGGGCCAATCACACTGATGGTACTACTGTAGGGCCAATCACACTGATGGTACTACTGTGGGGCCAATCACACTGATGGTACTACTGCAGGGCCAATCACACTGATGGTACTACTGTAGGACCAATCACACTGATGGTACTACTGTGGGGCCAATCACACAGATGGTACTAATGTGGGGCCAATCACACTGATGGTACTACTGTAGGGCCATCACACTGATGGTACTACTGTGGGACCAATCACACTGATGGTACTACTGTAGGACCAATCACACTGATGGTACTACTGTAGGGCCAATAATTTTGGAATAGTACAAATTTAGGAGTGATGTATTTGGTAGCAATCATACATAGCATGGTACATAGCATGTTTTGGAACATAACTCCATTTACCTTCTAACATCCCTAACAATGAGCAGGATATGGGTTAAAAAATTAGTGTTCCAAAAAAAAAAGCCTTACATTAATATTAATAGTTAGACTTAAATTAATAATAAAAGTTAGCCCTAAAGCAGGATTAATAGTTAGCCTTAATAGTTAGCCATTAATATAGAGGTGGCAACCATTACAATATGAATGTAATTAAATCTTCAGTCGTAAGCCCAACAATCACATAATACAATATAATACCTGTTTATCAACTTGAATAGAATGAAGGGCCATAGACTTATGGTCTGGGTACTAGGGCCTACAAAGTACAGACTTATGAGGGTCTGGGTACTAGGGCCTACAAAGTCAGAGGTTAAGTTTTTACAAAGGTCTGGGGACTTTCTTTGGTGGTGGCATCAATGTACCATCATTAGGTCCATCAATGGCCACCTCCTCATGAGGTCTCTTGTGCTGTGGGGGAGCCACAGGTGGCCTCCATCTATACTTCTCTGTCACCTCATACAGCCATTCCCTGGTCACTGGCTGTTTGATGGTGTTACACACACCTGCACAAGTGCATGTCTACCACATGTCAGCAGACACCATCTCAACTCACTGGTGGCTGTGGTGTAGCTGTTTGGAAAGCTCTTGTCCTCACGAACCCTCTTAAACTTCCACCCTAATTTGGGGACCCACACACATGCGATGATCTGCTCATGGTGTTTGAGTACTTCTCTGTTACTCTGTCCCAGTGATACACATCCACATAAGGGAGTCACATGACATGTCTTCCTCCCTCACCTTGAGATCAATTGACCCAAATTGTACAGGTGGAGTACCAACATAGAGGTGACCTACTTTCTCTTGCAACATTCTGTATTATATGAAGGTTAAGTGAATATATATGAAGTGTTAGGAAAGGGTTAAGTAATGTATGGGGTTAAGTGCAGTGTATGGATTGGCCAATGTGTCAACTAAGTACCCTTCTCTCTTCTCTATGGTTATCTTCAGTAGGAAGTCCACAGTGATCATTTCTGGAGGCTTCCACTTCAGAAGAGATTTACATGTCCCAGGTTCATAGACCTATAGAGGGAGGGAGGGAGGAGAGAGAGAGAGAGAGAGAGAGAGAGAGAGAGAGAGAGAGAGAGAGAGAGAGAGAGAGAGAGAGAGAGAGAGAGAGAGAGAGAGAGAGAGAGAGAGAGAGAGAGAGAGAGAGAGAGAGAGAGAGAGAGAGAGAGAGAGAGAGAGAGAGAGAGAGAGAGAGAGAGAGAGAGAGAGAGAGAGAGAGAGAGAGAGAGAGAGAGAGAGAGAGAGAGAGAGAGAGAGAGAGAGAGAGAGAGAGAGAGAGAGAGAGAGAGAGAGAGAGAGAGAGAGAGAGAGAGAGGACAAACTTAATACATATTTAGCTGGATGCTAAGATAAGTGGATTTTGTACATAGAACTAACAATCCTCCTCCCCATCTATGCCATGTTTACTTACATCAGATGCTGGTTGGAAGATAAGACCATCTGTTCCATGAGCCAGAGATGGCACAAACTCTTCCAAGATCTCCAAAGGAAGGATAACTTACTCCATCTCTGTCCAGCAATACACCACCTACCCACTTGGTCTTGGGGAGGTCCCAGAATCCCTTAACACGAACACCAAATGACTCAGCATTTTTATCCAGACCACCAGCCTTGGCCTGACACACAAAAGATATTTTATTATAACACACACAGCACACACACAAACACACACACACATACACAGCACACACTTACTGCTTCCTCTCTAGGTTGGATCAGCTCACACTCTGCACAGAACAGTCTCCTCTTGTGTTCCCATGTAGCCACACCTACATTGCCCTGAGTACAACCACCTCATCACCCTTCATTGTTGCCATGGTAACCAACAACCCACCTCAAACTGCATGATGTCATAGATAAGGTAACGAGGTCTTGTCACTCCCTCCACCTTGTCCAAAACCATCTCCTATGTAAGGACACACCAATCTCACAACAGACACCATCACCATGGTAACTTACCCCGTCAGCAAGGGTGAATCTGACCATGTCCCCAGGCCTCTTCCTGGCAGGGAAGCTGATGTTATTGACTTTGAAGACAGAGTTGTCTCTGTCAATCATGTAAACCTCACCAGGTCCTCTGATGTACATGAGGTACCTACCAGGAGGGGAAAGGGAGATGGGAAGGGAGAGGGGAGGGGAGGAAAGGGAGAGAGTAGGGAGATAATATGGAATGTAGTCTGACCTTGTTCCATCAGTCTTCCATGTGACTCTGTATGGCTTTTTACTCAATAACTTAATGTTCTGGACATCCATAGAGATTGAGTATGAGCCTGGGAACCCGCCCCTGTAGGGTGTGACCAAAATTAAACTATGATAATACAAGTGTTTATTTAGGAGAAGTGGTTGGGGGAACAGAAACCAATTATTTACAATGCCTAGTTGTGTGCAAGTAAATAGAAATATTATGCAAACAAAAAAGCTGGGGGTTATAAGATTTGAAGGTCAAAAAGAAGGAAACATGAGAGTATGAATACCTTTTGGCTCTGTTCCATTTATATAGGTTTTAGTTTCATTTTACTTTTCCCACAACCTTGTTTCCTTCCTTTTGACACCACCTTTACCTTCAAATCTTATATCCCTTTTTCGTTGTTTTCTCTATTTCTGTTTACACCTTCAACCATTAAATAAAAGAGAGCATCATATTCCTAAATTAGGATATTATAACCGTAAGAACCACCTTCCAGAGGCGGATACAGGGGGACGGGGGGGGGGGGTCTAGGGGATCCCCCTTCCAGCCGATCATGAATAAATTAACGTGAATTAAAGTACGCAAATCAACCTGGTTCACCATATATTCACCACATTAACCTCTTGACGACAAAGCGGTCAGCTACGACAGAGGGGGGCAGACCCGATGATGAATAGAATTAAGTATCAATACTATTAACGAATGCAATTACAGTAGTAGCCGCTCGCTTCAGTGGTAATTATCACATTCGCTACAGTGGAAAAATAATTATTTCACCTGGTACAGAAGACTGTTGGTGTACTTAGCAAACCCAAAGCAAAGTTGAAGCTGTACAGGTAGGTGGGGCGCGGAGTAGGAAATGAAATTGAAGAAAAGAGGATTACGAAACGTTGCGTAACAGCAAAGCTAAGATAAACAGTGAATTCCATGTAGAGAGGGGAGCAATGAGCACACCATTTTCTAGGAGGAAGGTACAGTGTTTGAAGACGAGTGATGGTCTTCATTATGCTCATGCACACCCTCATGCATTTGCAACATGTCGATGGATATGGTGATCTGTATGGCAAATGTGTACAGATTAAATTGTTGCTGCAGTGTGTCCAAAATGGGACATTTTTATATTTAGGACAGCTTTGCCAACCATTCCTACACAGAACACACATCAATTGCTTTTAGGTCTGTGCTTTTTTATTGGCAGATAGACGTTGCAGACAAATGTCGGGTCAGGTGAGGCTGGTTGCCATTGGGATCAAGCTATAAAAATGATTGCAAGTCGGTAACATGTAACGCAATATAGCAGCCTACAATGAATTACACATTCTGCAACGTCCATCTGCCAATAAAAAAGCAGAGACCTAAAAGCAATTGTTCTGTGTCCTGTGTAGGAATGGTTGGCAATTTGTGATGTCCCATTTTAGACATGTAATGCTGCAGCAACAATCTGTATCATACCATACACATTTGCCATACAGATCACCATATCCATCGACATGTTGCAAATGCATGAGGGTGTGCATGAGCATAATGAAGACCATCACTCGTCTTCATACACTGTACCTTCCTCCTAGAAAATGGTGTGCTCATTGATAAACCAACCAGGTTGCATCCCTCCACCAAGGTAACAAAGCAAAGTTGAAGCTGTACTGGTAGGTGGGGCGCGGAGTAAATAAAAAGGGCGGACGTCGTCAAAGCCATGCATGCACGATAAACAGTGAATTCCATTTAGAGAGGGGAGCAGTCAACCACAGGTGGGTTTGCTAAGTACACCAACAGTTTCTTCTGTACCAGGTGAAAATAATTATTTTTCCGCTGTAGCGAATGTGATAATTAGTCTACCACTGGAGCGAGCGGGTACTGTAACAACATCCCACATGAGTATCATCAAGATGGCCCTCATTGATTCGGCAATCTTGAGTTACTTTTCCAAGAAAGCAGAAGGTAATTATGTAATGTGCTAAAAGATTTATGGATTTACGCGTACAGGAATCACCCACCCGTCATGACTTCAACCGCCCGATCGCGTATCTCGTTTTGCCAATAAGGGTATCCGGTATTCAATTCTAAGTTGCTTATTACAAACTACACGCTCAGCATTTGTCACAATTGAAGTTGATCAATGTATTTGCATTTATCAGCAAACACACAGGAAAATGTTTCAATCTTGTATTTGTATCAGTAAATAGTAAATGTACAGTTTCATTAGTTCAATCAAATCTCTCTCGACAGTTTCTACATTCCACTCATGAATTTAGGATACGCAGTTATGAGTTGCTCTCTAAATAATCTATGGTTGCACTGAGACCCACGCCGAAACCCCCCAACCATTATTCGCCACCATTTACTTTCCCCCCAGTTTAAGCTTCAATATAGTCTGTGTCGCCAAATGCGGGACCCCCAAAAGCTTCCGCGCTTCTCGCGGGAGGGGGCACATCCCCTCCCGCACCCTCCCCCTATTGATTATTCATGTCCGACACCCCCCTTATAAGATTCCTGTATCCGCCCTGACCTTCAGAGATATGCCTTACGCTGCTGTATGAACCAAGAGACAACACTGTACATGTGGGGTGTGCCCAAACACACACTGCTGAGAGAGGCTGGCTACACTTCCTATGTGAAGACTTCATACAGGTGTGGGTGAGGAGAATAATAGCTAGCAACATATCAACTTCTAAGCTTGTAAAAATGCAGGCTAATTGTGTTCAAGGGGCGTGGCAGTTTATAACTAGTGAGGAATGCTTTTTACAAGCTCATCAACCCATACAAGAAGGATATGCCTGCAATAAAATATTATACAAGCATGCTTGATGGTGCTCTAAACTGGAACACTTGTGCAAGATATTACACATGAATTTGGAACAAGTTTGGCAAAATTTGGCAAAATTTTTCTATGGCCAAGAATGATATGGTGTGCACTTACAGCCGTGACCACCCCAAGGCAGCCTGACATTCCATCTGGATCTGGTCTCTGGTAGGATAGGTCACAAAGAATACTCCATTAACCCCCTCCATGAACTTGGCATTCTGGGGGTTAAATATGATAAATTTGAGCTGCTGGGTTCCCACCCACCCTCCCTTCTCACACCCCTCAGCTTTACCTCATTGTTCTTCTCTCGTGGTCTCCATGACACCTCCTCCCCATCCCCATCCTCGTCACACCACTCTGGGCGTGGGGGGGTTTCAAACATTTCCCTGTTCCCCTCATTGTAGCGACGTGCTAGTTCATCCAGATAATCCTGTTTGTAGATACCTGGGGGACGGGCCTGGGGAAGAGGTGACAGTCAATGACATAGCACTGACAGAGAGACATATGTCCTCTGATGAAGCTGATCGTATTAATGCATGTGGCATGATCCAATTGATATTTTTAAGTTCTCTCCAGTCCAATAATACACCATAAACCTGCCTTGATAAATGCCATCATTGCATCTTCAAAGCTAAACAAAAAAGACCTGTACTAAAATCATTGGAACACGATGATCTAACCACTGCACCTCCAGTCTTCCTTCTCTATGAGGTAGGCAATAATTAGAAAACCAGTCCTGTTAAATCCATGGGTACAGTGGATTCCTGTGCATGCAAAGTGAGGGGGAAGGTGAGGTGTGCAGAGTGAGATGTGGGGGGAGGAGGGGACACAACATTACCCTCCAACACCCAAGGACCCACACCAATGTATCTTTGTGAGTGACATCACACTACTGGGGGTACCTACCAATGATTTCTCCAGGGTGGCTAGTGAAGAAACTCTCACACACTGTGTTAAAACTAGCCACCTGCTCCTTGGTGGGTGTCTCATCATGGCTGGAGAAGGACATCAATTGGTTATCAAGCACATGTGGGTACCACAATTCATCTTGTCTCAGCTAATATTAATGATGCCAATAATTAATCTAATACTCAGCTAACAGAGATAATGAACCCACAACATTATCAACAATCAAGTTCGCAAATGAAGCCAATTTTAATCTTGATTGGTTGAGATAAAAATGTTAGAGTATTTTGTAACAAATCTTCTCAACTAATCACGTGCTGTTAGGCCACCCAGCCACGCCTCAAACATACATTCTCCTCCGAAAGTAACTTTCACGCGACAGCTTGTAGTGACGTATGCCCAGCTCAACCAATTCCACCTTATCATAGAACCGGGTTGTCTCGGTGAGGTCAATAATAAGACCTATCTTCAACTGCTTGGCAACCAGCGAGTCTATTAACGTCTTGATTCCGAAACGGTCTGCCTCCGGTATCTGTGAATCGTACCTGCCGTCCAAAGGAGTCTTGAAAGGGAGAAACTTGCCTAAGAAATGGTGGCCGGGCATTTGAAAGCAAGCAATCGGCAGCCATGGCGACACCTACCAGCAATAACCTGACCCTTCCTTGGGCAGCGTAACCACCGTGGAAGCAGCTTTGATCCAGACATCAACAACGAATGTCAGAAGTAACGATTTAAAAATTTCTAACGAGCGAGAAAGTACATGGGCATTGAAGGCAAAGGTGGTGTAAAAATAAAAGGAATAAAACAAGGATTTTTTAAAGAGGGGGGGTTGCGTATGATGTCACGCGCGTGTCGCTATAAATATACGAGATAAGCTAACCCTAACACTAACCCTAATTGGGCTAGCGTTTTGTACGATGCTTTAGTAACGTACGTTACGCAATCTTCAGTTACTCGTTCCCAGCCCATCGAAGTTCTGAGCCATTGGACTCCGCGACGGTGCTAATTCGATGATGTGACGCCTCGTCCCTCTTGAGAAGGAAGTCGAGAGCTTAGTACAAAGGAAGAATACGATAGCACAAAATGCGTAATTAGCCGGGCAAACTTATCGCGTATCGCCATGTTATAGCCCTTTTAGAACCCAAGATACAGAATTTGGCGGGCTTACAATATTTAACTAACCGATAGATAAAGCTCCCCTAAGCTTCCCTTTCTTTTAGTTTATAAATAAGTAGCACGGCCAGATGCAGCACAAAGTTTTACGTACGGTGAGGTGTGTTGGAGGCATTAAGGTTGGAGAGTCTGCCAGTCTGGCTAATTTTACGTTTTTTGACATCGCCGTTAACTAACCGATTAAACTACCTTATTGTTCTTCTCCGTGACACCTCCTCCCCATCCTCATCCTCGTCACACCACTCTGGGCGTGGGGGGGTTTCAAACATTCCCCTGCTCCCCTCATTGTAGCGACGTGCCAGCTCATCCAGATAATCCTGTTTGTAGATACCAAATTCTACGTATGGTAGTAAAGTAATTAAGCTCCAGGCCGTAGCCAGAGGAGGTTCGTACGGGTTTCCTTGGTTACGAACCCCCTCTGGTTACGGGCCTGAGTCTGCTCTAATTCAAAAGGGTGATCAATTTTAATGATGCCGTAAGCTTAATACTACCAGAGATTTGTACTATGAAGGCTGTACATGTTGAAAACCATTTCCACAAGCTCCCGATCTCTTTGCATGGGTTCGTTGTGTTACCATAATATTGTCTACAAGGATTAAATAATCATTTTTACCATATCTATGTCTGATTCACCACTGAGAAATGTATAACAGGGCCGACCATAAGTTTCGACCGCAGTGTCCAACAAATCATCGACCAAAGTGTCTCCCAGTGAAGATTCGACTGGCAGTAATGTAATTGTCATTTATTTGTTTAGCTGGGTGAGGAGATATGAAAGCGGTCTGGGTACGAGGAACATGGAGGTGTCCTGCGCGTAAAGCAGTGTTAATCGAGTTCACTCTTTCTACTCAAATATCTATGGGCTAAGTCATAACCTTAGATAGTATGTATGATAAGACATATCCGCGGTACAGATGTGGCACTGTAGGGAAACTGGCAAATCCAGGGTCCCGGAGGAGGCGGGGGGGGGGGGGGGGGGGGGGGGGGGGGGGGGGTTGCAACATGAGGAAATGCAATACTGTTTTAACGCCTGTCGTCATTGGGCAGTGTTGAAAATGAGTGTAGGATCTGCTTTTTCACATCATCATCAGTACAGCTGGTAAACATGTTTTCAAGTCAGAATCTGGACAAATCTGGAGTATTAAAATTTTCCCCCGATTATAGTGTTATAGTGTTTTTAAAAAAAGACAATGACTGAGACCACTGTGGTACCGCATTCTCTCGGTCGCGTGTTTGATGCACCAGCCAGGGTCTTCTCGTAACTGTATCAGAGCATCGGTCACGAATTACATTATTAATTTTCATTTAGGAATTTGCTTACAGTCCTCGTTAGTAGCGCCACGTTTGTTCCCTGCACTACTACCATACTTAGGGCATAGATTGCACATTGTAGACGTGTGGTACCCGCATCAACCATGAATATAATTTAACGAGGGAATGCGCTACTAACGAGTGCAAGCGCTCTTAACGAGGTCAGACTTTACAACATTCTTTGTACTGGGGTCACTACAATCGTTAATAACAAAAATAAATAGTAACGTGTTGCATTTTTACTTTCAGTATATATTGAATCATACTTGTGCATTGTCCATTTGTTATTGAAGTAAATCAAGTAAAGATGATCACAGCAGAAAAAAGATTATTAGAGCAAGTGTGGTGTTTTCCACTGTAATACAGCTCTGTGACATAGCGGGTACGATATTAGGCCAACCGTCGAAGTACATCACAAAGCAGCCTTCGGAAAGGTCATAATTTGGAACATCAGACAATTCTACACTGTATGCCGCATCTAGGCACCATCTCTCCTGAAGCAGAGGCTAACTTCCAGTCATCTACCATCAGGCAAGCAGCCTAAGTACGAGTACGAATCCAGCTTCCAGTCATGTCCCAATTATGCACCAGCACTGAGTCTTGTGGTGTGGAGTGACTATCAGTAGTGCCAGTCATTTATCATCAAGTAACACGACTATCAGCTTGAACCCAGCTTCCATACTCCACTATCATGCCCCAACTGGGCATGATTATTTTTCATGAATATTTATAAGCCCCCCCCCCCCCTTCACTCCGAAAGTGACTATGGCCATGCAGAGAACAGAATCTGTCCAGCCCATTACTGCTGGGTCCACCCCATTACTGCTGGGTCCACCCCATTACTGCTGGGTCCACCCCATTACTGCTGGGTCCACCCCATTACTGCTGGGTCCACCCCATTACTGCTGGGTCCACCCCATTACTGCTGGGTCCACCCCATTACTGCTGGGTCCACCCCATTACTGCTAGGCCCTTGTGTCATATTATGTAAAAAAACAATCAAATTGGCAGTGCCCTTGGCCCTCTGGGACATCACGCCATCACTTGTAAAGCGTGGAGGTGATGTGGTGGTACGACACAACACCCTTCGTGATGTTCTGGCTGAAACATGCCACCGGGCCCATCTTGGCATCCAAGTGGAAGCTGGTAATGACCTCAAGGCTGTACATAGCCACACCCATCCCATTGACCTTCTGTTGACAAACTGGGCTACAGGCAAGACAGCTGCCTTCGATATTCCTGTAACCTTTCCGCTTAACACACATACGCTAATGGAAGTGGGAGTGTCTGCAGGATCAGCTGCCCCAGCCACTGAAGGCAGAAAGGACAGGGCCAGTGATGCCAAATTTGGAGAACGTGACTGGTTATGTGTTCCCATAGTAACAGAGACCTATGATGCTTGGGGGACATGAAGCTATTGAAGCCTTCTCTCCGCTGGCATCTGGTCTTGCTACCCTCACATGCAGGCCCAAGTCAGCTGTACTTGCTGATATCTATGGCAGGCTCAACCTCCATCTAGTGAGAGCAAATGCTATTGCCATCCTCACCAGAAGTATTGCGAATTAACTATATACTCCTGTATTAACTATTCACTTTAATAAATAAACAAAAAGTTAGTTAAAGAATTATATAGTCATCCCTGCTTGAATGCGCTCAGGCCTAGTAATGCATGCACTTCTCGAATCTCAATACTACACCTTTTGAGTATGTGTGTGAGCGCGCGTATGTGTGTGAGGGGAGCAATTCATTATAAAGGCGACATTTAATTTGAATGTGGGCCACTGTTGATGTATTCATACAATTTACATAAATTGCTATTAATTCATACAAGCGAGCTAAATTACTTGTTCGTTAAATATTCGATAATTTCAAGATCATTTTCGATGGCGACTACCATTCTGAGCTATGTCTTGAAGTCTCCACATAGTCTGACAGTTTGGAAAGTCCACCAGATTATTGCCTCTATAGAGTCCCAGAGGAACCTTGTTGCCCTCCTAGGGTTTTATGTCCTTGTACAGCACACACATATGCATAGATGGTATTACTGTAGGGCCAATCACACTGATGGTACTACTGTAGGGCCAATCACACTGATGGTACTACTGTAGAACCAATCACACTGATGGTACTACTGTAGGGCCAATCACACTGATGGTACTACTGTAGGGCCAATCACACTGATGGTACTACTGTAGAACCAATCACACTGATGGTACTACTGTAGGGCCAATCACACAGATGGTACTACTGTGGGGCCAATCACACTGATGGTACTACTGTAGGGCCAATCACACTGATGGTACTACTGTAGGGCCAATCACACTGATGGTACTACTGTAGGGCCAACCACACTGATGGTACTACTGTAGGACCAATCACACTGATGGTACTACTGTAGGGCCAATCACACTGATGGTACTACTGTAGGGCCAATCACACTGATGGTACTACTGTAGGGCCAACCACACTGATGGTACTACTGTAGGACCAATCACACTGATGGTACTACTGTAGGGCCAATCACACTGATGGTACTACTGTAGGACCAATCACACTGATGGTACTACTGTAGGGCCAATCACACTGATGGTACTACTGTAGGGCCAATAATTTTGGAATAGTACAAATTTAGGAGTGATGTATTTGGTAGCAGTCGTACATAGCATGGTACATAGCATGGTTAGGAACATGACTCCATTTACCTCCTAACATCCCTAACAATGAGGAGGAAGTGGGTGTTAAAAAATTAGTGTTCCAAAAATAGTTAGCCTTAATGGTTAGCCTTACATTAGTATTAATAGTTAGCCCTACAGTAGTATTAATAGGTAGCCCTAAAATAGATATTTTTTAACAGAAAAAAATTTTTTTTTACCCTTGCAGGATTAAGAAATAATAATCCACCTTATTAAAATACACAAATATACAGCAGTAAGGTAATTAAATGCACCCTACTATAAGTATCAATTGCCATAACTAATAGTTCCTACAGTAGTATTAATAGTTAGCCATTAAAAGACCTTTCTCACATGTAGAGGTGAGGATTAGCACATCCCAGAGGAGGCAAACCAAGTTATGATGGCAACCATGACGATATGAATGTAATTAAGTAAGCCCATCAATCACACTCATTATACAATAAGTGTTTATCAACTCAAATAGAATGAAGGTCCATAGACTTATGAGGGTCTGGGTACTAGGGCCTACAAAGTATAGACTTATGAAGGTCTGGGTACTAGTGCATACAAAGTCAGAGGTTAAATTGTTACAAAGGTCTGGGGACTTTCTTTGGTGGTGGCATCAATGTACCATCATTAGGTCCATCAATGGCCACCTCCTCATGAGGTCTTATGTGCTGTGGGGGAGCCACAGGTGGCCTCCATCTGTACTTCTCTATCACCTCATACAGCCATTCCTTGGTCACTGGCTGTTTGATGGTGTTACACACACCTGCACAAGTGCATGTCTACCACATGTCAGCAGACACCATCTCAACTCACTGGTGGCTGTGGTGTAGCTGTTTGGAAAGCTCTTGTCCTCACTAACCCTCTCAAACTTCCACCCTACTTTGGGGTCCCACGCACATTCAATGATCCGCTCATGGTGTTTGAGTACTTCTTTGTTACTCTGTTCCAGTGGTACACACACATCCACATAAGGGAGTCACATGACATGTCTTCCTCCCTCACCTTGAGATCAATTGAACCAAAGTGTACAAGTGGAGTACCAACATAGAGGCGACCAAATTTCTCTTGCAACATTCTGTATTATATGAGGGTTAAGTGATTAAATACAAAGTGTTAGGAATGGGGTTAAGTAATGTATGGGGTTAAGTGCAGTGCATGGATTGGCCAATGTGTCAACTGAGTACCCTTCTCTCTTCTCTATGGTTATCTTCAGTAGGAAGTCCACAGTGTTGATTTCTGGAAGCTTCCACTTCAGAAGAGATTTACACTGCCCAGGTTCATAGTACTACAGAGAAAGAGAGAAGGAAGCACTTGATTTTGAGCTGGATACTTTCTCACAACTCCTCCTCCCCATCTATGCCATGTTTACTTACATCAGTTGCCGGTTGGAAGATAAGACCATCTGTTCCATGAGCCAGGGTTGGTGCAAACTCTTCCAAGATCTCCAAAGGAAGGATAACTTACTCCATCTCTGTCCAGCAATACACCACCTACCCACTTGGTCTTGGGGAGGTCCCAGAATCCCTTAACACGAACACCAAATGACTCAGCATTTTTATCCAGACCACCAGCCTTGGCCTGACACACAAAAGTTATTTTATCATCACACACACAGCACACACTTACTGCTTCCTCTCTAGGTTGGATCAGCTCACACTCTGCACAGAACAGTCTCCTCTTGTGTTCCCACGTAGCCACACCTACACTACCCTGAGTACAACCACCTCATCACCCTACATTGTTGCCATGGTAACCAATAACCCCACCTCAAACTGCATGATGTCATAGATAAGGTAACGAGGTCTTGTCACTCCCTCCACCTTGTCCAAAACCATCTCCTGTTAAGGACACACCCATCTCACAACAAACACCATCACCATGGTAACTTACCCCGTCAACAAGGGTGAATCTGACCATGTCCCCAGGTCTCTTCCTGGCAGGGAAGCTGATGTTATTGACTTTGAAGACAGAGTTGTCTCTGTCAATCATGTAAACCTCACCAGGTCCTCTGATGTACATGAGGTACCTACCAGGAGGGAAGGGGAGATGGGCGGGAAAGGAGGGGAGGGAGAGGGAAGGGAGGAGGGGGAGAGGAGAGGGAGGGGAGGAGGGAGAGAAGAGGGAGGGAGGTAAACTTGTGTACCTAGGTACTATGTAATGTGGTCTCACCTTGTTCCATCAGCCTTCCATGTGACTCTGTATGGCTTTTCACTCAGTAGCTTAATATTCTGTACATCCATAGAGATTGGGTATGAGCCTGGGAACCCGCCCCTAAGGGGTGTGGCCAACATTAAACTATGATAGTATACATTTGTTGCTAAAACCGGATGGGGAGGGCCAGAAAAGTTTAAATGTGGAAACAGAAGCAAATGACCTAAGCCTAGGTGCTCTTAATGACCTAAGCCTAGGTGCTCTTAATGACCTAAGCCTAGGTGCTCTCAATGACCTAAGCCTAGGTGCTCTCAATGACCTAAGCCTAGGTGCTCTTAATGACCTAAGCCTAGGTGCTCTTAATGACCTAAGCCTAGGTGCTCTTAATGACCTAAGCCTAGGTGCTCTTAATGACCTAAGCCTAGGTGCTCTTAATGACCTAAGCCTAGGTGCTCTCAATGACCTAAGCATGGGTGCCCTTAATGACCTAAGCCTAGGTGCTCTTAATGACCTAAGCCTAGGTGCTCTTAATGACCTAAGCTTAGGTGCTCTTAATGACCTAAGCCTAGGTGCTCTTAATGACCTAAGCTTAGGTGCTCTTAATGACCTAAGCCTAGGTGCTCTTAATGACCTAAGCCTAGGTGCTCTTAATGACCTAAGCCTAGGTGCTCTTAATGACCTAAGCCTAGGTGCTCTTAATGACCTAAGCTTAGGTGCTCTCAATGACCTAAGCCTAGGTGCTCTGAATGACCTAAGCCTAGGTGCTCTGAATGACCTAAGCCTAAGGCGCTCTTAATGACCTAAGCCTAGGTGCTCTCAATGACCTAAGCATGGGTGCCCTTAATGACCTAAGCCTAGGTGCTCTTAATGACCTAAGCCTAGGTGCTCTTAATGACCTAAGCCTAGGTGCTCTTAATGACCTAAGCTTAGGTGCTCTTAATGACCTAAGCCTAGGTGCTCTTAATGACCTAAGCTTAGGTGCTCTTAATGACCTAAGCCTAGGTGCTCTTAATGACCTAAGCCTAGGTGCTCTTAATGACCTAAGCCTAGGTGCTCTTAATGACCTAAGCTTAGGTGCTCTTAATGACCTAAGCCTAGGTGCTCTTAATGACCTAAGCTTAGGTGCTCTTAATGACCTAAGCCTAGGTGCTCTTAATGACCTAAGCCTAGGTGCTCTTAATGACCTAAGCCTAGGTGCTCTGAATGACCTAAGCCTAGGTGCTCTGAATGACCTAAGCCGAAGGTGCTCTTAAAACAGGCTTTCTGTCAATGCCAAGCATATTCTACAGTTATTGGGCACAAAAGGCATCATTGCTCATATCACGAATTAGATAGCAGGAGAACATGGAGAAAAATGGGACTGGGGACTGGGTTTGTCCGCTCAAAAGGAGACCCTCCTGCACAGTGGGTGTGGTTCGGTTATATAAATGGTGTCCATACTTCAAATGGTGCACACTGTACCAATAAAAGAATGAGGTGGTGTACTTACTGTGACCACCCCAAGGCAGCCTGACATTCCATCTGGATCTGGTCTCTGGTAGGATAGGTCACAAAGAATACTCCATTAACCCCCTCCATGAACTTGGCATTCTGGGGGTTAAATATGATAACTTAGAGCAGAGGCTAATTTAAATGAAATGTTGGGTTCCCACCCACTCTCCCTTCTCATACCTCTCAGCTTACCTCATTGTTCTTCTCTTGTGGTCTCCGTGACACCTTCTCCCCATCCTCATCCTCGTCACACCACTCTGGGCGTGGGGGGGTTTCAAACATTTCCCTGTTCCCCTCATTGTAGCGACGTGCTAGTTCATCCAGATAATCCTGTTTGTAGATACCTGGGGGACGGGCCTGGGGAAGAGGTGACAGTTAATGACATAGCACTGACAGAGAGACACATGTCCTCTGATGAAGCTGGTCATGAATAGTGTATTAATGCATGTGGCATGATTCAATTGAAACAAGTAAAGAAAAACATTCTCTAAGAAGAAAGTTGGTGGGATATAGGAATTGGAGGCAAAGGTGGTGTAAAAGGTTGTCCAGTCAAGTAATACACCATAAACCTGCCTTGAGAAATGCATTCATTGCATCTTCAAAGCTGAACAAAAAGACCTGTACTAAAATCATTGGAACACGATGATCTAACCACTGCACCTCCAGTCTTCCTTCTCTATGAGGTAGGCAATAATTAGAAAACCAGTCCTGTTAAATCCATGGGTACAGTGGATTCCTGTGCATACAAGGTGAGGGGGAAGGTGGGGTGGGAAGGTGGAGGTGTGGGGGAGGAGGGGACACAACATTACCCTCCAACACCCAAGGACCCTCACAAATGTATCTTTGTGAGTGATATCACACTACTGGGGGTACCTACCAATGATTTCTCCGGGGTGGCTAGTGAAGAAGCTCTCACACACTGTGTTAAAACTAGCCACCTGTTCCTTGGTGGGTGTTTCATCTTGGCTGGAGAAGGACATCACCAAGTACATGAGGGTTATCAGACTGCACAGTTCATGGTGCACATTGTACACACAGCACCCAGCAATGTCAGCAAATGATTTGACCAGTCAGTAATAATAGTAGAAACATTTTGGTGGATGGGGGGGGGAGAGTTAGAAAGCAAACCAGTTTTTTGCTACTGGTGCAGAACATCAGGTCACGTAAATGAGGCAAAACCATGTGTCACCAACCAGTTATAGCAACCAGTTACCAAAGATTGGCAGGCAACATGCAGAGCTATGTTGCCAGGCAACCTTTGTAGTCACTAATTGTGCATGGACACTCTTCTTTATAAAATGTATGCTGTACCTGTTTTTATAAATATTTATAATAATACACACACAGATCAAGCATGCAATACAAGGAGCAAGTCTGTAAGCTCCAAATTTCTAGCGCTTGAATAGCCCTTGAGATGCCTCTCACCCAGGGCGATATTCAATTCCCAAACATGTCATTAATCATCCTGTGCAAGCAAAGAGTTGCTTGGCTTCCTCTCCCCAGTTGCTTGGCTTCCTCTCCCCAGTTGCCTGGCTTCCTCTTCCCAGTTGCTTGGACATAGAGGCCCACAGACCCAGCCCAGGTCACACCTAGCCCAGCCCACACTAGCGCAGCCCACACTAGCGCAGCCCATACCCAGCTGTGTGATGGCCCAGAGGGTCAAGGACAGGTAGCTGCGTGATGGCCCAGAGGGTCAAGGGCAGGTAGCTGTGTGATGGCCCAGAGGGTCAAGGGCAGGTAGCTGTATGATGGCCCTGAGGGTCAAGGGGTGTGGGCACTCTGGATGTATCCAAGCCCAACCACCACTTCAGTGCTACCTGAAGCTCATTGGGATCTAAATGTAGCCCAAGACCCCACAGGAGGCACAGCTGTGAGGCACGAGGCTACATGGGCTGCTGATGTGGTGAGTAGGTGTGGTCCCACAGGAGGCACAGCTGTGAGGCACGAGGCTACATGGGCTGCTGATGTGGAGAGTAGGTGTCTAATATTCAGTTTAGACACTGAAACGTGATTTGGAATCTCACTGCCACATTGGTTATGCATGGAACAAACGGGGCATTGCAGTATCGAGTCGGGCCCTAGTGCGAGACTTACATTTGTATGGCCAAATGGCCACTCAATTATGATATTGGGTGGCCCTTTTCAGGATTTGGTCGACCACTTTTGTATAGTGTACAATTGTACATACACGCGCTAATCGGACCATGCGTACTTGTCATCAGTACGCCGGTGTGCAATGAAAAGTTCGGTATCCATGGGAATAAATATGCACTCGCGTCGCGGTACGATAGCGCAATAAATAATCAGTCAAATGACCGATCACGGATAATATTGTATGGCCATTTTAGCAAAATGATCTGAAAATGGCCGTGGGCCAGCCGTTAATGTCTATTGTCCTGAGTGTCCACCCGGGGGTACAATTGGACACCCGGGCGGACAGCAAAATAAGTTTTTGCCGTTCGGTCACGGAAGGGACCTGGGCCTGGCTGCATTTAACGGTACTGGTTTACAGAACAAGTCTTTTCAGGATCGGGCCGAGATAAACATGGCTTAACTCCTTTTGGTACTCGTAAAACGAGCCGTGCTAGCGGGCCTATCCATTACGCTCCATGCGGATCGGTCGGAGCGTAATGGATAGGTCTGCTAGCACAGGTCGTTTTACGGGTATCGAAAGGATTTAAGCCATGTTTATCTCGGCCCGATCCTGAAAAGACTTGTTCTGTAAGCCAGTATCGTTAAATGCCACTAGGTCTCTTCCGTGACCGAACGGCAAAAACTTTTTTTGCTGTCCACCCGGGTGTCCAATTGTACCCCCGGGTGGACACTCAGGACAATAGACATTAATTCCCGCACTTATCGACGATATTCACTCCTACAAGTACCGCTGGTTGCCAGCGTGAGAATGTTTCTAAATTGCAATACATCAAAACAAGTGTATGTGCTGTGTCCATGCTTTTGCCACTGGAATCAAAAACTGCCTCTTAATCCAAATATGATGCAATTGAACTCAGTACCTGGAACTTATTATCTCCACTCTTGTGCAAATGTAATTTTTAATATACAGCTTGGACCAACATGTGCTAATATAATAACACTTATAATAATATGGGGTAGCACATATTTCATTTTCTAAGAGACACCTATGACCTCTACAACTTATTCCTTACGCACGTGAAATTAGTCTGTCCATCATGGAGTTACAGTGCCTGAATTCGTCAACTTTGATGCTCCTTTCTGGAAAATATGCGCTAGGATCCCGTATAATGTACATGTATGAAGCAATTGAATGTTAAAAGGAGGGGTTCAAAGTGCCAGTGGGCTGATTCTAAGTGCAAGCGGCACTTAGAATTCCGCCACTGGCACTTTCAGTTTTTACCGCGTTTAGATACCTGCAATCAGATTGCGCGAATCACTTCCGCAACATGTATTGCTAATGAGGCACCTGCCTGGGTTCAACACTTTTGACGGCTGATGATGGGAGCCCCCTCACCATTTACGAATAAAATTACATCAATGCTATTATCTTACGCGAGATCATGGAGTTGATATGAACATAGATACTAGAGTAGAACAAATATGAAAATCTTCCCAACGAATCACGTGCTGTTAGGCCACCCGGCCCCGCCGCACACATACATTCTCCTCCGAACGTACCCTTCACACGACAGCTTGTATTGACGTATGCTCAGGTCGACCAATTCCGCCTTATCATAGAACCGGGTTGTCTTGGTGAGGTCAATAATAAGACCTATCTTCAACTGCTTGGCAGCCAGCGAGTCTATTAACATCTTGACTCCGAAACGGTCTGCCTCCGGTATCTGTGAATCGTACCTGCCGTCCAAAGGAGTCTTGAAAGGGAGAAACTTGCCTAAGAAATGGTGGCATTTGCAAGCAAGCGATCGGCAGCCATGGCGACACCTACCAGCAATAACCTGACCCTTCCTTGGGCAGCGTAACCAGCGCGGAGGCAGCTTTGGTCCAGACATTTAATAACGATGAGAGGACTAGGCTGTCATAATTTACCACGAGCGCGCTAAATTACTTGTTTATTCTAAATAATCGATAAGTTTTGCGATATTATTTGGTAGCAGTCGTACATAGCGCATGGTACATAGCATGGTTTGGAACATGACTCCATTTACTTCCTAACAATGAGCAGAAAGTGGGTTAAAAAATTAGTGTTCCAAAAATAGTTAGCCTTAATAGTTAGCCTTACAGTAGTATTAATAGTTAGCCTTACAGTAGGTATCCCTAAAATAGTTCTTTTTTTAACAGAAATTTTTTTTTTAAACCCTTGCATATAATAATAACACTTAATACATACATTATAGTACACATACGTCACAAATTTTATTTTCCACTAATGGGTAAACCTGCATCATCATCCATACCCATCCCAGATCTCCATTCTTTTCCTGTTGCCTTGCAGGCATAAATTGGTTGCTCTGAGAATGGCAAAAGCCATCCTGGCCCGGACTTCACTCAAGGATTTTTCAGCCAAGTGCTTGATCAAAACATTTGCTTTATGACCTAAAACCCCATGTACTGAAACAACAAAAGGGGAGAAGGTTGCACGCCTTGTTTGAACGGCTTCTAGATGTTTCTTCTACTTCTCTTGTTCAGCTGTTTGTAGGACTGCTTCTACTGTACGCTTTATGTATGACAAGGCATCTGTGTCAACAACTAGAATGTCAAACAATGCTTCAGTCTGTGGCTGCCAAATTCCCCTAATGCCCAAGTCAGCAATCAAAGCAGGTATGCCTCTTGCTTTATCAGCCTCCTGCACAACTGGTTCTCTGATTACATCTTTGAATGCAATGGATGCCAGATCACCAATAGCATCCCTCACTTCATTGTGCAGCCGAGTAATTTCCTACAATCTAGAGCATGCTGAAAAGTAAATGGTAACCAATAAACCCCACCTCAAACTGCATGATGTCATAGATAAGGTAACGAGGTCTTGTCACTCCCTCCACCTTGTCCAAAACCATCTCCTATGTAAGGACACGCCCATCTCACAACAGACACCATCACCATGACAACCTACCCCGTCAACAAGGGTGAACCTGACCATGTCCCCAGGCCTCTTCCTGGCAGGGAAGCTGATGTTATTGACTTTGAAGACAGAGTTGTCTCTGCCAATCATGTAAACCTCACCAGGTCCTCTGATGTACATGAGGTACCTACCAGGAGGGAAGGGGAGAAGGGAAGGGGGAGGGGAGGGGGAGGAGAGGGAGGGTAAGGAGAGGGAGGGAGAGGAGGAGGGAGAGGAGAGGGAGGGAGATACACTTGTGTAGGTACTATGTAATGTAGTCTCACCTTGTTCCATCAGCCTTCCATGTGACTCTATATGGCTTTTCACTCAGTAGCTTAATGTTATGGACATCCATAAAGATTGGCTGTGAGCCTGGGAACCCGCCCCTATAGGGATGTGGCCAACATTAAACTATGACAATACAGTATACAATTTTTGCTAAAACCGGATGGGGAGGAGGACCAGAAATGTTTAAATGTGGAAACAGAAGTAAATGACCTAAGCCTAGGTGTTCTTAATGACCTAAGCCTAGGTGCTCTTAATGACCTAAGCCTAGGTGCTCTTAATGACCTAAGCCTAGGTGCTCTTAATGACCTAAGCCTAGGTGCTCTTAATGACCTAAGCCTAGGTGCTCTCAATTACCTAAGCCAAGGTGCTCTTAATGACCTAAGCCTAGGTGCTCTCAATGACCTAAGCCTAGGTGCTCTTAATGACCTAAGCCTAGGTGCTCTTAATGACCTAAGCCTAGGTGCTCTTAATGACCTAAGCCTAGGTGCTATTAATGACCTAAGCCTAGGTGCTCTTAATGACCTACCTAAGCCTAGGTGCTCTTAATGACCTAAGCCTAGGTGCTCTTAATGACCTAAGCCTAGGTGCTCTTAATGACCTACCTAAGCCTAGGTGCTCTTAATGACCTAAGCCTAGGTGATCTTAATGACCTAAGCCTAGGTGCTCTTAATGACCTAAGCCTAGGTGCTCTTAATGACCTAAGCCTAGGTGCTCTTAATGACCTAAGCCTAGGTGCTCTTAATGACCTAAGCCTAGGTGCTCTTAATGACCTAAGCCTAGGTGCTCTTAATGACCTAAGCCTAGGTGCTCTTAATGACCTAAGCCTAGGTGCTCTTAATGACCTAAGCCTAGGTGCTCTTAATGACCTAAGCCTAGGTGATCTTAATGACCTAAGCCTAGGTGCTCTTAATGACCTAAGCCTAGGTGCTCTTAATGACCTAAGCCTAGGTGCTCTTAATGACCTAAGCCTAGGTGCTCTTAATGACCTAAGCCTAGGTGCTCTTAATGACCTAAGCCTAGGTGCTCTTAATGACCTACCTAAGCCTAGGTGCTCTTAATGACCTAAGCCTAGGTGCTCTTAATGACCTAAGCCTAGGTGCTCTTAATGACCCAAGCCTAGGTGCTCTTAATGACCTAAGCCTAGGTGCTCTTAATGACCTAAGCCTAGGTGCTCTTAATGACCTAAGCTTAGGTGCTCTTAATGACCTACCTAAGCCTAGGTGCTCTTAATGACCTAAGCCTAGGTGCTCCTAATGACCTAAGCCTAGGTGCTCTTAATGACCTAAGCCTAGGTGCTCTTAATGACCTAAGCCTAGGTGCTCTTAATGACCTAAGCCTAGGTGCTCTTAATGACCTAAGCCTAGGTGCTCTTAATGACCTAAGCCTAGGTGCTCTTAATGACCTAAGCCTAGGTGCTCTTAATGACCTAAGTCTAGGTGCTCTTAATGACTTAAGCCTAGGTGCTCTTAATGACCTAAGCCTAGGTGCTCTTAATGACCTAAGTCTAGGTGCTCTTAATGACCTAAGCCTAGGTGCTCTTAATGACCTAAGCCTAGGTGCTCTGAATGACCTAAGCCTAGGTGCTCTTAATGACCTAAGCCTAGGTGCTCTTAATGACCTAAGCCTAGGTGCTCTTAATGACCTAAGCCTAGGTGGTCTTAAAAAAGGCTTTCTGTCAATGCTAAGCATAGTGGATCCATTCTATATTTCAAATGGAGCACCACCATACCAACATAGCAGGAGTGTGGTAAGAATGAGGTGGTGTGTACTTACAGTGACCACCCCAAGGCAGCCTGACATTCCATCTGGATCTGGTCTCTGGTAGGATAGGTCACAAGGAATACTCCATTAACCCCCTCCATGAACTTGGCATTCTGGGGGTTAAATATGATAAATTTGAGCAGCTACTCATGGGCGCCCCCAGCTTTTCTAGAAGAGGGGGGCCAGAGGTGAGGGGTAGAGGGGGAGGGGCACCAATTTAAGGGAGGTGGGGGGGGGGGGGAAGGTGCATGTACGTAGAAATACTGGGACAGGGTTAAATAATTTAACAGGCATTTATTAGAAGGGGGTCGGACACTATTGAGTCTCAAGGGGGGGGGCCATAATTTAAATGAACTGCTGGCTTCCCACTCTAGAACCCTCCCTTCTCACATACCATCAGCTTACCTCATTGTTCTTCTCTCGTGGTCTCCGTGACACCCCTCATCCTCGTCACACCACTCTGGGCGTGGGGGGGTTTCAAACATTTCCCTGCTCCCCTCGTTGTAGCGACGTGCTAGCTAATCCAGATAATCCTGTTTGTAGATACCTGGGGGACGGGCCTGGGGAAGAGGTGACAGTTAATGACATATATCCTCTGATGAAGCTGGTCATGAATAGTGTATTAATGCATGTGGCATGATTCAATTGATACAAGTAAAGAAGAAGAAAGTTGGTGGGATATAGGAATTGGAGGCAAAGGTGGTGTAAAAAGGAATATATTTATAAGTCTATATAAGTTGTCCAGTCCAATAATAGACCATAAACCTGCCTTGATAAATGCCTTCATTGCATCTTCGAAGCTGAACAAAAAAGACCTGTACTAAAATCATTGGAACACGATGATCTAACCACTGCACCTCCAGTCTTTCTTCTCTATGAGGTAGGCAATAATTAGAAAACCAGTCCTGTTAAATCCATGGGTACAGTGGATTCCTGTGCATACAAGGTGAGGGGGAAGGTGGGGGTGTGGGGAGGTGAAGGTGTGGGGGAGGAGGAGACACAACATTACCCTCCAACACCCAAGGACCCACACCAATGTATCTTTGTGAGTGACATCACACTACTGGGGGTACCTACCAATGATTTCTCCAGGGAGGCTAGTGAAGAAGCTCTCACACACTGTGTTAAAACTAGCCATCTGCTCCTTGGTGGGTGTCTCATCATGGACATCACCAGGGTTATCAGACTGCACAGTTCATATGTACACAATTTATGTTGTCTCAGCTAATAATCTAATGAATTGATCTACCAATATAACACAATATCAACAATAAAGTTCCAAGCATAATTTGGAGTTGATATGAATGTTTAGGGTTTGATAGAAAATTTTATATAACAAATATCCCAACGAATCACGTGCTGTTAGGCCACCCGGCCCCGCCGCACACATACATATTTCTCCTCCGAACGTACCCTTCACACGACAGCTTGTAGTGACGTATGCCCAGGTCAACCAATTCCGCCTTATCATAGAACCGGGTTGTCTTGGTGAGGTCAATAATAAGACCTATCTTCAACTGCTTGGCAGCCAGCGAGTCTATTAACATCTTGATTCCGAAACGGTCTGCCTCCGGTATCTGTGAATCGTACCTGCCGTCCAAAGGAGTCTTGAAAGGGAGAAACTTGCCTAAGAAATGGTGGCATTTGCAAGCAAGCGATCGGCATCCAGGGCGACACCTACCAGCAATAACCTGACCCTTCCTTGAGCAGCGTATCCACCGTGGAGGCAGCTTTGGTCCAGACATTTAATAACGACTATAAATAGGCTGTCATAGTCTAGCGCGCTAAATTACTTGTTTATTCTAAATAGTCGATAAGTTTGCGATATTAGTTTTCGATGGCGACCTCAAGTGCTCCAGTCACAAACACACGGCAGCTCAAGGATAACCTATCTAACTACGAAGCTCAGCTACACCAAGTAAGACGGAGAAAAGCATTTACGTGCTTACTGAGGTAATGAAATGCCGTAGGTTGAAGCGGGGCTGACAAATGAGCCCGACAGCGAAGAACTGCTAAAATTGAAGGAGGATTTGACGGTCAGACTAGCTTCACGTCGTTAGCTATTGTTATTGACTTCGCCCCCATACGCTATATACAGGCGGTTATCGCTTTGACACGAGACCTTTTGGAGCTAGTTCCCGAGGTAATAGCGCCAATATGGAGCGAAGGACTCAGTTGTAGAGTCTGTCTCTTTTTATCTTAGCCAAAGAAGAGAGGCGGTAACTTCAACTGGAAGTCAGGAGATCCTTGTCAAGCAATATGGTCGGAAAAGGGAAAGTGAGTTGCAAGCACGCGTATTGGGACACACATACACACACACACGCACACACACACACACACACACACACACACACACACACACACACGCACACAAAGCCACATAGCTATTCATATGTATGTATACATGTATAGTAATCCATCATATTAAATGGAAGGACTTACATTAGTACGCATATGCGCCTTTGCTTTTTGCGATGTCCACGTGACCATTCACCAGATGAATTTTGAGCCCTTTCACAAGCATGGGTTTTGAATTCTGATCTATGTCTTGAAAGTCCCCACATGGTCTGACAGTTGGAAAGGCCACACCTACAGTGGATAAGTTACCATGCCAATTGAAGCACACCACGGTATACACACAGGTACGAGTAGAATGGCTCCAATAGATAGTCAGTACTAACATCAGCACCATTTGGAAATGACATGCTTTGCAGAAAGCCAGTACTAGCGTCAGCACCAATGAACTGACATGCTTTGCAGATAGCCAGTACTAACGTCAGCACCAATGAAATGACATGCTTTGAAGATGGGTACAAGTATGGAAACTGACTAGTTAAATATTGCAACTGCAGCTATGTGTACATGCAGCTGTTAACACCTTGCATATGGTTGCCATGACACAGGTGTTTGGACATGGCAGTTGTAATCAGAGTGTGACTGTGAAATACTCACCACTGATTTTGACACTAAAAAAGGTTTTGAACAATCTACAGGTTACAGTACTTGTTGGATGTTTAGCTTATGTATAGATCTTAATAAGTTTCTAACCAACTAATGACATCTTTCAGACCTTATTTATTTCCTGTCTATATGTCTGCTGCATGGCAATGATGTCATCAAGGCCTGCTACATGGCAATGATGTCATCAAGGCCTGCT
>OY811973.1:734193-761693 GCA_963681505.1 Eunapius fragilis | reverse complement strand
AAAGTTTTTTTTGCATCGTAGAACACAATGGTGGAACAAGCACCGCTGACTGAGCAGAGGCAGAGATCATATATATAGTATATGCATGATCTCTGGCAGAAACGCTTGTTTTTTATTTTATTTTTCTCCTATAGATGGAATTTGCCGTTCAGATGACATGTAGTGTTTGTGTAGAAGACGTGAATGAGGTGTTGCAGAATCAGGCGGGTAATATAGCGGTGATTAGCGCAACGACAGATGACGCAGCATGTGTTGTAGGTCACGTGCAACATAGGTGAGGTACATGGATGCTGTAGGCACACCTGGACCCAATGCATACTGTAGGCACACCTCTGGACCCAATGCATACTGTAGGCACACCTCTGGACCCAATGCATACTGTAGGCACACCTGTGGACCCAATGCATACTGAAGGCACACCTCTGGACCCAATGCATACTGTAGGCACACCTGTGGACCCAATGCATACTGTAGGCACACCTCTGGACCCAATGCATACTGTAGGCACACCTGTGGACCCAATGCATACTGTAGGCACACCTCTGGACCCAATGCATACTGTAGGCACACCTGTGGACCCAATGCATACTGTAGGCACACCTCTGGACCCAATGCATACTGTAGGCACACCTCTGGACCCAATGCATACTGTAGGCACACCTCTGGACCCAATGCATACTGTAGGCACACCTCTGGACCCAATGCATACTGTAGGCACACCTCTGGACCCAATGCATACTGTAGGCACACCTCTGGACCCAATGCATACTGTAGGCACACCTGTGGACCCAATGCATACTGTAGGCACACCTCTGGACCCAATGCATACTGTAGGCACACCTCTGGACCCAATGCATACTGTAGGCACACCTGTGGACCCAATGCATACTGTAGGCACACCTCTGGACCCAATGCATACTGTAGGCACACCTCTGGACCCAATGCATACTGTAGGCACACCTGTGGACCCAATGCATACTGTAGGCACACCTGTGGACCCAATGGATACTGTAGGCACACCTCTGGACCCAATGCATATGCATACTGTAGGCACACCTCTGGACCCAATGTATACTGTAGGCACACCTGTGGACCCAATGCATACTGTAGGCACACCTCTGGACCCAATGCATACTGTAGGCACACCTGTGGACCCAATGCATACTGTAGGCACACCTCTGGACCCAATGCATACTGTAGGCACACCTGTGGACCCAATGCATACTGTAGGCACACCTCTGGACCCAATGCATACTGTAGGCACACCTGTGGACCCAATGCATACTGTAGGCACACCTCTGGACCCAATGCATACTGTAGGCACACCTGTGGACCCAATGCATACTGTAGGCACACCTCTGGACCCAATGCACACTGTACTCACACCTCTGGACCCAATGCATACTGTAGGCACACCTCTGGACCCAATGCATACTGTAGGCACACCTCTGGACCCAATGCACACTGTAGGCACACCTCTGGACCCAATGCATATGCATACTGTAGGCACACCTCTGGACCCAATGTATACTGTAGGCACACCTGTGGACCCAATGCATACTGTAGGCACACCTCTGGACCCAATGCATACTGTAGGCACACCTGTGGACCCAATGCATACTGTAGGCACACCTCTGGACCCAATGCACACTGTACTCACACCTCTGGACCCAATGCATACTGTAGGCACACCTCTGGACCTAATGCATACTGTAGGCACACCTCTGGACCCAATGCATACTGTAGGCACACCTCTGAACCCAATGCATACTGTAGGCACACCTGTGGACCCAATGCATACTGTAGGCACACCTCTGGACACAATGCATACTGTAGGCACACCTCTGGACCCAATGCATACTGTAGGCACACCTCTGGACCCAATGCATACTGTAGGCACACCTCTGGACCCAATGCGTACTGTGGGCACACCTCTGGACCCAATGCATACTGTAGGCACACCTCTGGACCCAATGCATACTGTAGGCACACCTCTGAACCCAATGCATACTGTAGGCACACCTCTGGACCCAATGCATACTGTAGGCACACCTCTGGACCCAATGCATACTGTAGGCACACCTCTGGACCCAATGCATACTGTAGGCACACCTCTGGACCCAATGCACACTGTAGGCACACCTCTGGACCCAATGCATACTGTAGGCACACCTCTGGACCCAATGCATGCTGTAGGCACACCTCTGGACCCAATGCACACTGTAGGCACACCTCTGGACCCAATGCATACTGTAGGCACACCTCTGGACCCAATGCATACTGTAGGCACACCTCTGGACCCAATGCATACTGTAGGCACACCTCTGGACCCAATGCATACTGTAGGCACACCTCTGGACCCAATGCATACTGTAGGCACACCTCTGGACCCAATGCATACTGTAGGCACACCTCTGGACCCAATGCATACTGTAGGCACACCTCTGGACCCAATGCATACTGTAGGCACACCTCTGGACCCAATGCATGCTATAAATGGTTCCTTCTGCTGTTAGGTACTACGATGCAGTGGTGGACATGATAGGGGATGATGGGGACACCTGTACTGTGACCTTTGATGGCTACAGCACCACAGAAGTTTGCAAGGCAAGATAGCATGGTCTTCACATACGCACAAGCACACACACACACACACACACACACACACACACACACACACACACACACATATAGCTCCTCTCTTTATGCACCTCACACACTAAGCCCCACCTCCCTTTGTGGGTAGCTTTCAGACCTAAGACAGCGTGGTTGGGATGACATGGACCCATCAGAGGCTGCCAAGACGAGGAGGCATGGCCTACAGGGAGGGAAGAAGTCCAAGTGAGTGGGCATGGGGAGGAGAGGGGGGGGGCTAACTTGGACATGGGAGGAAGGGGTGGGGCTAACTTGGACATGGGAGGAAGGGGTGGGGCTAACTGGGACATGGGAGGAAGGGGTGGGGCTGACTTGGACATGGGAGGAGGGGCTAACTTGGACATGGGAGGAAGGGGTGGGGCTAACTTGGACATGGAAGGAAGAGGTGGGGCTAAATTGGACATGGGAGGAAGGGGTGGGGCTAACTTGGACATGGGATACCACTAGGGTCATAGGCAGCTATACACACACACACACACACACACACACAACATAGGCTAAAGAAGATGGAGATGTGGGAGCTGAAGAAGAAGAAGAAGGCTTTGAAGAAGCAGGCCAGACTGCAGGTAAGGGATGAGCTAGTGTCCATGTGCTGCCCATGCCGGTCTTTGGCCTCTTCCAGTCACACGCGTTTTCCCTCAGGAAATTGAGGAGGTAAGAGAGACAGAGAAGACAAGGTGGAAGAGTTTCACTGACAAGGTAGGATAAAAATATAGAGCTTTGGCAGGTTCATAATTCACCAACCTTCTCTTTTTTCTACTCTCTCCCTCTCCCTCTCACTCCCTCTCTCTCTTTCCTTCTCACTCTCTCTCTCCCTCCCTCCCTCCCTCCCTCCCTCCCTCTCTCTCTCCCTCCCTCCCTCTCTCCCTCCCTCCCTCTCCCTCCCTCCCTCTCTCTCTCCCTCCCTCCCTCTCTCCCTCCCTCCCTCTCTCTCCCTCCCTCTCTCCTTTGCTTCTACCTCTGTTCCTTCCTTATTCTCCATTCACCAGTCAAGCAAGCAGCGTGGAGGACCAATCAGTTCTAAGCAGAAGAGAAGTATATTTGCTGTGCCTGATTCCATCAATGGCAAGGTTAGTTAACCAGTACACTAAGCAGTATGCCATCCACTTTGTGTGTTGTTATTGCCGTAGGTGGGTGTTGGCACGTGCAACATAGGTGGCCAACCAATGACCGACTACACCACTCCGAAGAATTACGTGAAGTAGAGTCGGAAGTTGGATACTCTTGTTGTTTTTTGTGTCACTTTCACGTTATTACCGTGAACGTCCCCGCTTTCTTTTATGTACATGCACCCACTCAATATCAATATTTAAAAGTACATTTAAACCAAACCTGAATCGAAAGTTTTTTTTGCATCGCAGAACACATATAGTACAATGGTGGAACAGGCACCCCTGACTGAGCAGAGGTATGTAGAAAACCCAATATCACGCTTGTTTTATTTTATTTTTCTTGTATAGATGGAATTTCCCTTTCAGATGACATGTAGTGGTTGTGTAGAAGACGTGAATAAGGTGTTGCAGAATCAGGCGGGTAATATAGCGGTGATTACTACCAAAAGCGCAGCGCAACGGTTAACGACCGATGACGCAGCGCTGCGATCTCGTGCCCAGAAATCTTATATGTATCGAATCGATATGCATTATTAGATGGTGGTCGGGCTGGCTCAGGTTCAGACATATATGTATGGGACAGTGTCCAGCAGAATCACCCTTCTGGCTAGTTTTTCAAGTTTTCATATTTTTTGATTTTCCTTGAACACCCATGTGCTTCTGTCAAATGGTCCTTACGCATCCTAAATCGGACTATCCCGCACAAAGTTATTAGGCGCTGAATTTATAATTAGCCATACATTTCAATGCGAGCGTTATTTTTCTTTTGCTTGCTCTGGAAATTTTGAAACAGTACCATAAGGGTGATTTAGCTGGACACTGTCCCATATATATATATATATGGGACAGTTCACGCGAAAATTGCCTATCGCGAATATATTTATAAAGTTATAAAAATGACTCACTTTGAAATCGCTACATCTCCCGAACCGTAAATGCTATTGACTTCCTATTTTCAACACTTCATACTACATCATTTCCCTCTGGTAAAATCGATTATGGGCTCTTGCATTAGCTTCGTGCCAGTGTTACAACGTCCGATACCCCTTGGGGTTCAAACCCGCCATATCTTTCGGCAGGAAAATTCAATTCACTCCTAGTTTGGTTTGTACGTAGAGGGATCCTGTACCTATTGATTTGTTCTGTTCGTTAATTTTTTCTTTATCCGTTGCGGGGATACAACTGTGCAAAGTAATTGCATATTTCCCGGTCGCTTCGCGCCATTTATCTATTACGACTGTGCATGGAGGACATGAATATGCAATTACTTCCTGTTCAATAACTATGTCTCCGCCCATCTATACAATATACGCGGCGTTTTCGCTTCTTGCAAACGTCTGGTTCTGTTCCCTTTCTTGGCTTCTTCAACATTTTGAGCAGAAGTTAAAGATTCGTAATACGTGGATTCAGCTGCCATCAGCCTGCGCAACACGGTACGTACTCTGTAGCGCATGCACGTAGAAATCGAGCGTGTTGGCTCGGTCAAACTGCTTCATTTATGCGTGCACAACGCTGCAGAGCATGAAAGTGCACGGTGCCTAGGGCTAGCTTAATCTGAAACGCACCCTTCCTTTTTGACTTCTGCACACGCACAGATATGTATATCAAACATGCACCCCCTTGTAGCTACATGTATTTACCAACATGTAGTACTCTCATTGGCCTACTAAAACCTCTTTTATCTTCATTGGTGAACCAATTATATTTGGTTCTACAAAATACAAAATAAAATCCATAAGTCACACACACACACACACACACACACACACACACACACATGCACACACTCACTCACATCCATACACAACCTCAGATCAGAGGAATTGGTGTCATTTAATTCTGTCAGAATGCTCCCTCATGCTTAGTTTCCAATTGGTGGTGTGCTTGGCATAGTTGATTGTTTGCCCAAAAGGGGTCAGGCGACAGTGGGTGTGCTGTCCCCCTACCCTGAGTGTGACTGGAACCAAGGTTACCATTTGGTCAGCCCACACCTTGACACTGGTCAAGGTAAGGTGGTTAGGCCAGGGTAGATACCAAAAGGGTGCTACCTGTCATTGATGTATAAACAAAAACACCTGTACCAATACATTTATAAGTACAGCCATGGTAAGGAACGCAGCTGGCATTTAGCTGGAGTGATTGCGGCCCACCTCTACCATCCTTTGTATATACATGTGTGACCTGCAACCATACCAGGTGTCAATATTTTGGGGACAGTGTGTTAGATGGAGTATGACTGAAAGTGAGGGAATGAGTTAAATGGAGGCAAAGCTTTCCCAGACATTTAGGCTCAGGGTAGAATGAAAGTGAGGTTTTCCCAGAAGATACTCCAGGCTAGAATTTATATTTAGCTGGGAATTTAGTGTTGCAATGTGCACTTATACACACACATGCACACTCGCACACATGTCACACACACATGTACACACACACCATGGGCAGTCAGTCATTCACATATCAACATCTATTTTATTTCCTAATTGTCGACCTACATACAAACATTGTTTTTAGCTGTCATCCTATTCATCACATGTTTCTCTATTGGAGCCGTACCTTTGTCTAAATTGTTTTGTGTATCAATGTGCACGTTTATGCATGCACACACATACACACCACACACAAGCACTAGCATACACTTGCAACTGCAGTCACATGTTTATTGTTTGTGTAAATTTGTGTTTCCTTGCTCTTGTAATTACCAACAGGTTTTCTTGTTGCCTTTTGCACTTTTAAACATATGCATGCACATGCACACACACACACACACATGCACACAAACCCACATGCACATGTACGCACATTCACGTACACACACACAGGAGTCATGCTTCAATCACAAACATGTGCATATGTACACATTAAAATGGCTTTGGCAGTCATTCATCACACACACACATGCACACACACACACATGCACACACACACATGCACACACACACACATACACAGAACTGGCCTCTGCTTTGTAAAATTATTATCTAATTTCCCTGTTGTCTCTTGTTTCTATGAGCACATTAGATGTGAGCCTGCACTACAAGAATGCACACTTATGCACACAGGCATGCATGCACAAACACACCCACTCACACAAACAAACAAACACACACACATACACAAGTGCAAACCACCCACTCTCCATTCTGCTTGGTACACTCACACTTGTACCTCCACCATTAGAGCCTGTTGGTCCTTAATTACCTCATATGCAATTTTGATTTTTTTTTCTTCTTCTGCTCCTGTTTGGTTTCCACTGATGTACCCATGGCCTCCACTAGATGCTCATGTCCCATGATTCTAAGTACTAACTTGTCAGGTTGAGTAGCGCCAGCAGCTAGGTAGGTGCACAACCATGCACCATCACCCTTAGCCGTTGAGGTTTTCAATATACAAGACATGTATCCAGGCTAAGAAGAATCTCCGATGCTATGGAGAGATAGTTTCTGAGCTGGCTTTCTGTGATTCCATTAATTGCCCTTCATCTTGACCCATCCATGTCTGTGTGGACTCATCTCATGCCATAGGGGTTGACTACCCCCACCATCATGATAAGCCTGCTAACCACATTAGGCTCAGCGATTTCCATCACTTAAGCTCACCTCAGTGTATTGCTAGAACCTTTGGTAAGGCTAATGGCTCTAGACCTGTCCACCACCTATCCAAACCCCTAACACTATACACAGCATGGCTGCCCAGGCCACAAAGATCGAAAATATGCCTGTTGTATGACACCAATTATTATGATCTAGGGTGAGTGTTTCCACTTGTTGCTGAGTTCTATGGACAGAGGCATCAGCTATAGACTGGCCTTGATCTGCTTCACCTCCTTACACGTAGCTAATGGAATTTCCAGATGTCATTGATTGTGTATGTGCTTGTGTGTGTGTGTGTGTGTGCCTATGTGTGTTTTGTATGTATTGTGTGTGTACATGTGTGTATGTGTGTGTGAGCCTGTGTGGTGTGATTGATAAGTACTCTGGAAAAGGGCTTACATGTATGGGTTGGAAGCCTTGCATGTCTGGCAGTGAATATCATTGCTACCCTATCACTACTGATAGTGGCTGGACTGGGCCTCTGTAAAGTTTGGATTGGATTGAGTGGTAATAGTATTCACACCATTACCCATGAGTTCTACCAATGCACACACACACACACACACACACACACACACACAACACGTACAAAGCACATACATACATACATACAAATGTATAAAAGAGATGGAGTACTATAAATGGAATTTAGATTTCTGAGGCAGCTTATAGCTGATGCCTCTGTACCTTACAAGTGGAAAATTGGTGTCATTGAACAGGTTCATGTTTGGCATGCCAGCCCTGCTGTAGGGTCATGGCATGAGTGTGTGTGTGTATGTGTGTATGTGTGTATGTGCGTGTGTGTGTGTATGTGTGTGTGTGTGTTTATGTATTAAGTGCACATGGCAACACCAGACATATGTAACCAGATGTTTAAAAAAATAGGTTCAAGTTCTGTTCATCATCTCTCGATTTAACTCCCTAACAACGGGGCTACCCAGGCCACAAAGGTCCAAACTTCTACTTTTAGTGTTTGTTTACGTAGATGTATAAAACTTGGTTTAATGTTTAGGTGAATGGCAAGGTGCTTTGTCTGTGTTGAGGTGTCTCTGTGTATACCCTGTCACTATGTACACTGTGTTGAGGTGTCTCTGTGTACACCCTGTCACTATGTACACTGTGTTGAGGTGTCTCTGTGTATACCCTGTCACTATGTACACTGTGTTGAGGTGTATACCCTGTCACTATGTACACTGTGTTGAGGTGTCTCTGTGTATACCCTGTCACTATGTGCACTGTGTTGAGGTGTATACCCTGTCACTATGTACACTGTGTTGAGGTGTATACCCTGTCACTATGTACACTGTGTTGAAGTGTCTCTGTGTACACCCTGTCACTATGTACACTGTGTTGAGGTGTCTCTGTGTATACCCTGTCACTATGTACACTGTGTTGAGGTGTCTTTGTGTACACCCTGTCACTATGTACACTGTGTTGAGGTGTCTGTATACCCTGTCACTATGTACACTGTGTTGAGGTGTCTCTGTGTATACCCTATCACTATGTACACTGTGTTGAGGTGTCTCTGTGTATACCCTGTCACTATGTACACTGTGTTGAGGTGTATACCCTGTCACTATGTACACTGTGTTGAGGTGTCTCTGTGTATACCCTGTCACTATGTACACTGTGTTGAGGTGTCTCTGTGTATACCCTGTCACTATGTACACTGTGTTGAGGTGTATACCCTGTCACTATGTACACTGTGTTGAGGTGTATACCCTGTCACTATGTACACTGTGTTGAGGTGTCTCTGTGTATACCCTGTCACTATGTACACTGTGTTGAGGTGTCTCTGTGTATACCCTGTCACTATGTACACTGTGTTGAGGTGTCTCTGTGTATACCCTGTCACTATGTACACTGTGTTGAGGTGTATACCCTGTCACTATGTACACTGTGTTGAGGTGTATACCCTGTCACTATGTACACTGTGTTGAGGTGTCTCTGTGTATACCCTGTCACTATGTACACTGTGTTGAGGTGTCTCTGTGTATACCCTGTCACTATGTACACTGTGTTGAGGTGTCTCTGTGTATACCCTGTCACTATGTACACTGTGTTGAGGTGTATACCCTGTCACTATGTACACTGTGTTGAGGTGTACACCCTGTCACTATGTACACTGTGTTGAGGTGTCTCTGTGTATACCCTGTCACTATGTACACTGTGTTGAGGTGTCTCTGTGTATACCCTGTCACTATGTACACTGTGTTGAGGTGTATACCCTGTCACTATGTACACTGTGTTGAGGTGTCTCTGTGTATACCCTGTCACTATGTACACTGTGTTGAGGTGTCTCTGTGTATACCCTGTCACTATGTACACTGTGTTGAGGTGTATACCCTGTCACTATGTACACTGTGTTGAGGTGTATACCCTGTCACTATGTACACTGTGTTGAGGTGTCTCTGTGTATACCCTGTCACTATGTACACTGTGTTGAGGTGTCTCTGTGTATACCCTGTCACTATGTACACTGTGTTGAGGTGTCTCTGTGTATACCCTGTCACTATGTACACTGTGTTGAGGTGTATACCCTGTCACTATGTACACTGTGTTGAGGTGTACACCCTGTCACTATGTACACTGTGTTGAGGTGTCTCTGTGTATACCCTGTCACTATGTACACTGTGTTGAGGTGTCTCTGTGTATACCCTGTCACTATGTACACTGTGTTGAGGTGTCTCTGTGTATACCCTGTCACTATGTACACTGTGTTGAGGTGTCTCTGTGTATACCCTGTCACTATGTACACTGTGTTGAGGTGTACACCCTGTCACTATGTACACTGTGTTGAGGTGTCTCTGTGTATACCCTGTCACTATGTACACTGTGTTGAGGTGTCTCTGTGTATACCCTGTCACTATGTACATTGTGTCTCTGTGTATACCCTGTCACTATGTACATTGTGTTGAGGTGTATACCCTGTCACTATGTACACTGTGTTGAGGTGTCTCTGTGTATACCCTGTCACTATGTACACTGTGTTGAGGTGTCTCTGTGTATACCCTGTCACTATGTGCACTGTGTTGAGGTGTACACCCTGTCACTATGTACACTGTGTTGAGGTGTATACCCTGTCACTATGTACACTGTGTTGAGGTGTATACCCTGTCACTATGTACACTGTGTTGAGGTGTATACCCTGTCACTATGTACACTGTGTTGAGGTGTCTCTGTGTATACCCTGTCACTATGTACACTGTGTTGAGGTGTATACCCTGTCACTACATGCATGTACACATTGTTGAGGTGTCTCTGTGTACACCCTGTTACTATGTACACTGTGTTGCGGTGTAGAACGCGCATGATCAACGTGAAATGGACATGTGATCGAAAAGTTCACCTCTACACTCAAGAACTGTATGTGTGTGCATGTGTGTCTGTGTTGCTCAGTGTAAAAACATGTACGGTCAAGACTGAAAATTTGCATGTGTGTTGTGTTCATGTGTGTATTTTGTGTGTGTGTGTGTAACATTACGTACATACATTACATGGATTACATCCAACACATGATGGACTAAAGTAGACCTTACCCAGCCCACACATATATCTACTTGTAGGAAGGACATGAGCAACTTGAAATGGACATTTAAACTTTTATGTTCACCTCTACACAGCAAGCAAGTTTGTGTGTGGATTAGAGTGTGTTTGGGTATTTATTTTACATGTATGTGCACATGTGTGGTGTGTGTTATGTGTGTTGTGGTCTGTGTGTGATGAGTGTGTTTCATGTGTGCATTGTTCATGTTGATGTAACACTATAGGAAAACTTTGCTGTCCTGATCATTAAACTGGTGATGAGATTTTTTTTCATGACCTTTACATGTAATTACATGCAGTGATACATGGTACAACTGTATGTCCTGGATGTGACATATATAGGGTACTTAACACACAATTGTCAGCCTGAAGTGTCACACGCTTCTTTCCCAGTCCATGCAGATGGAAGAAAGCATGCACCAGACTGACCACCACTGCAGCACCCTTGCCTGCTTGCTGGGCCTCGTCTATGAGGAAGAACACTTGGCGGGACAATGGCTCACGACATACACCAAACACCTGGACTTTGATGGGTGTCCAGAAATAAAAGGTTCCTCTCTGCTGTGAACTCTAGGGTAAAGACACCTGTTGGCAATAGTCAAAAGAGTACTGCATGGTAGGCATGTGAGATGAAAGGGGACAGCTGAGCCCTCGATTCCAGCCTATGTAGAATCTGTTCACAATCTTTACCTCTCACCCCCCTCCATGCATCCCCTTGCAGAATGCCTTGGCTTTAATGTTGTGTGAATTGTGAATTGCATTTTCTCTTTATTGTTAATATTCATGATTGTGCAATCCTGTGTATGCACTGCTTTGCTAGTATCAGTGCATAGAGTATGTTGCGCATGATGACCACTTATTCAGTTGACTTCAACCATAGCACTTGGAACCTGGGATGATAGGCCTGGCAACTGATGCTCCAAACTGTAGAACTGATGCCATTCAGGAGCTGTGGGTATAGAAGTGTGGTACAGTTGTATAATTGGACATGGATAAATTAAGATGTGTCATGTTTATTACTTGTATCTGAAATTCTGATTTGTCTTCTTTTGGGAAGGGTGTGTAATTTTTCGCACCTTTATCAATTATAAGTTAGGGGACTGATGTGATAATCCCACACGTGGTATTCATGTTTTTTAGTTGAGCCTGGTAATGGGATAGCTACTGTAGGTGACAAGCCCTCACTGATGTAGAGTCTTTACAGATGCCTGGATGTCAAAGCAGCTATAAAATTCCATGCTAGTCTTCTGAGAGGAAACCTTAGTAATGAAGAGGTGCAAGGCATGAGGTGTGGGGGGGTTGGGGGGGGGGGGTGGCTTCCAACCACACAATTTGTTAATAATAGATTGGTCATGTGTTCGTGACAAACACCTGTACACATCTTAACATGCCAGTCTGTTCCTGTTAGAGAGTTTCTTGTTATACTCTGGTCAATGTTAGATAATTGCAAAGCACGCCCTGCAGACATGCGGTGATTCTTAAGCTATTCTCTCGATCCAGCAAAGAGCTGATATACCGTCTTAGTAGGTGTTTGACTCTAAACGCTTAAGCGATCGCATGTTTCTAAACTCTAGCGGGCATGCACACTCATAATTAAATTCCTCCACAAATGTTACGTAATATATATTTCTGGACCATACACTGTCGTTACGAACATTTAGGTCGACTACTTGTCACGGCGCAGTTAACTAGCTACGTACGCATGGGGAACACTATGTAAGTTTTCATACATGCAAATAGTTACATTTACATTGCATGCATGGCAAAAGCTATTACTGTTGAATCTAAGATTATATTATAGCGAGAAACCGTCGACGTCTGTTTGTAACGACGACTCTGCGATTGTGGCTGCCATTCCGGCTGCAGCTGGTATTATATCTTCAAGTAACTGTGCTGCGGATAGCGCTCTTCCGGCTGCTACCACTACAGATCAAGAGCGTAGATCAAGATCCCGGCAGAGATCACCCCGTCGTTCCACTACCACTGCAACAGAAGACCGATCGAGATCAACGTCGCCCCGGCGGAGAACTCGTCGCCAACAATCAACCGAGCGTTCTTGCGATCGGTCTCCGCCGCGAAGAGGACGCAACCGTGTAAGAAAGCTTACGTATGATTTGTCTAGTGCCTAATTTTTTCCTTTGTACTATATATCAGGGTCGCGCTAATAATTGTTGGGGTAGAAGCCGCCGGCAAGAACCCTACCCTCTTAACCATCATGATCAAATTACCTACTCCTCCGACCAACAGATCCACTATCAGATGCTGTACCCCTCTACCCAACAGATCCCCTACCCCTCTACTCATCCGATCCTCTACCCTTCTACCCAACAGATCCCCTACCCCCCCACTCATCCGATCCCCTACCCCTCTACCCAACAGATCCCCTACCCCTCTACTCATCCGATCCCCTACCCTTCTACCCAACAGATCCCCTACCCCCCCACTCATCCGATCCCCTACCCCTCTACCCAACAGATCCCCTACCCCCCTACTCATCCAATCTCCTACCCCTCTACCCAACAGATCCCCTACCCCCCCACTCATCCGATCTCGTTCCCTTCTACCCAACAGATCCCCTACCCCCCTACTCATCCAATCTCCTACCCCCCTACACATCCGATCTCCTACCCCTCTACCCAACAGTTCCCCCCTACCCAACAGATCCCCTACGCCCCTACTCATCTGATCCCCTACGCCCCTACTCATCCAATCTCCTCCCCCTCTACCCAACAGACCCCCTACATTCCTTCTCCAAGACATGGGGGACCAGGTGCCTCAGAAGTATAACCCTGACTACATGTGGAAACATATAGTGTTGACTCATTTAGAAATTCTTTGTAATCCCTTATCATGTATTCAGTAAATTCATTGGTCACTTCTACGTTTGCACTAAATTGATTTTCATGTTCGCGAAGTCAATTATTAAGCTTTAATATCATGCGACTAGCACTTCCAAATTAGACCGCAGAGGGCAAGATTAACAGCAGTACTTTGGAGTCACCTCTGGACAGCCGGGACAAACATCTCAGCTGTCCTGAGAATTTCTTAACAGAGAAAGGTGCCCACTTCTGTAAATGTAAAAAAAGCCACTAACTTAGTGGCCCAGTTCTCAACAGAACTGTTTCAACACACGGTTCATACACGTTCACAAATCAATACAGCGCAATGCACAAAATCATGTTAAATAACATTATACATGCACCCAAATCTATAGATACTGAAATGACCCCATCATCAGATGCATCAGGTCAACTTTCAATGGCTGTGCAAACAACTGAATCATAGGACAACTAGCTACCTAAGTCACAATGATCAGGTGCACCAGGCCACTTGCAATGGCTGTGCAATCAACTGAATCATAGGTTAACTAACCACAACTAGCTACCTAACTCACAATGATCAGGTGCACCAGGCCACTTGCAATGGCTGTGCAATCAACTGAATCATAGGTTAACTAACCACAACTAGCTACCTAACTCACAATGATCAGGTGCACCAGGCCACTTGCAATGGCTGTGCAATCAACTGAATCATAGGTTAACTAACCACAACTAGCTACCTAACTCACAATGATCAGGTGCACCAGGCCACTTGCAATGGCTGTGCAATCAACTGAATCATAGGTTAACTAACCACAACTAGCTACCTAACTCACAATGATCAGGTGCACCAGGCCACTTGCAATGGCTGTGCAATCAACTGAATCATAGGTTAACTAACCACAATTAGCTACCTAACTCACAATGATCAGGTGCACCAGTCCGGCTGTGCAGTCAACTGATTCAAGTACCTAACTCATCGTCAATTCCTGCTCAACAAGATCCCATTGATTCCATTTTGGAGCAGTAGGCGCATCCAGAAGTGCAAGAGTCACATGAGTTCAGAAAACAACATACATTAGATGTCTGGTTGATGTGAAAATGACGTTCAGTACTGTAACAGGTAGATGATATCGATGTTGAAGGTTCACTTCTATATGACTACATAACAACTACAAATGCACGCAAGGATGAACATTCCTATATAGGTAAACACCAAACCTACCTATGCCAATAGGCGCATCGTTTGGGGGCATATCAGTCTGCACAAGTGAATATACCAAATTATTGTTTAGGTTGATATGAAAGTCAATGTGTATGAATACTACACCTCATGTGTAGTTAATACAAAAGAAAGAAATGGTCGAGATGATTTACTGTTTAGGAACCAGTAGAATGACATTCAACTGGGCAGCTTTGCTTGTTTATCTAAGGTTTCATGATTTAACACATGGAAGTTTTATAATAGTATTCATTTACAAAGAATTTAATATCAATCTAAACAGAACAAGTTTGGTAGCAAAAGTCAGTCTCATCGAGTCCCCAGTGACACCATATAACTGGGCACATGGTACAGGGTACATGTATAAACACTTCAGCACAGCATAGATACACACAGACACTACAACACATCTGTCAGGGTGTACACAGAGACACCACAACACAATTTACACAGAGACACCACAACACAATTTACACGGTGACAGGGGTACAAGGTGAAGTACATGGTGACAGGGTATACAGACACCTCAATATAGTGTATGTACACACAGACACTACAATACAGCTGAGAAGGCGTACAAGACAGAGACACGTCCATACGATGTACATAGTGACAGGGTATACACAGAGACACCTCAACACAGTGTACATAGTGACAGGGTATATACAGAGACACCTCAACACAGTGTACATAGTGACAGGGTATACACAGAGACACCTCAACACAGTGTACATAGTGACAGGGTATACACAGAGACACTTCAACACAGTGTACATAGTGACAGGGTATACACCTCAACACAGTGTACATAGTGACAGGGTATACACCTCAACACAGTGTACATAGTGACAGGGTATACACAGAGACACTTCAACACAGTGTACATAGTGACAGGGTATACACCTCAACACAGTGTACATAGTGACAGGGTATACACCTCAACACAGTGTACATAGTGACAGGGTATACACCTCAACACAGTGTACATAGTGACAGGGTATACACCTCAACACAGTGTACATAGTGACAGGGTATACACCTCAACACAGTGTACATAGTGACAGGGTATACACCTCAACACAGTGTACATAGTGACAGGGTATACACCTCAACACAGTGTACATAGTGACAGGGTATACACCTCAACACAGTGTACATAGTGACAGGGTATACACAGAGACACCTCAACACAGTGTACATAGTGACAGGGTATACACCTCAACACAGTGCACATAGTGACAGGGTATACACAGAGACACCTCAACACAGTGTACATAGTGACAGGGTATACACAGAGACACCTCAACACAGTGTACATAGTGACAGGGTATATACCTCAACACAGTGTACATAGTGACAGGTTATACACCTCAACACAGTGTACATAGTGACAGGGTATACACCTCAACACAGTGTACATAGTGACAGGGTATACACCTCAACACAGTGTACATAGTGACAGGGTATACACCTCAACACAGTGTACATAGTGACAGGGTATACACAGAGACACCTCAACACAGTGTACATAGTGACAGGGTATACACCTCAACACAGTGTACATAGTGACAGGGTATACACCTCAACACAGTGTACATAGTGATACGGTATACACAGAGACACCTCAACACAGTGTACATAGTGACAGGGTATACACAGAGACACCTCAACACAGTGTACATAGTGACAGGGTATACACCTCAACACAGTGTACATAGTGATACGGTATACACAGAGACACCTCAACACAGTGTACATAGTGACAGGGTATACACCTCAACACAGTGTACATAGTGATTCGGTATACACAGAGACACCTCAACACAGTGTACATAGTGACAGGGTATACACAGAGACACCTCAACACAGTGTACATAGTGACAGGGTATACACAGAGACACCTCAACACAGTGTACATAGTGATAGCGTATACACAGAGACACCTCAACACAGTGTACATAGTGACAGGGTATACACAGAGACACCTCAACACAGTGTACATAGTGACAGGGTATACACAGAGACACCTCAACACAGTGTACATGCATGTAGTGACAGGGCATACACCTCAACACAGTGTGAGGTGTCTCTGTGTATACCCTGTCACAGTGTACATAGTGAAAGGGTATACACAGAGACACCTCAACACAGTGTACATAGTGACAGGGTATACACAGAGACACCTCAACACAGTGTACATAGTGAAAGGGTATACACAGAGACACCTCAACACAGTGTACATAGTGACAGGGTATACACAGAGACACCTCAACACAGTGTACATAGTGACAGGGTATACACAGAGACACCTCAACACAGTGTACATAGTGACAGGGTATACACAGAGACACCTCAACACAGTGTACATAGTGACAGGGTATACACAGAGACACCTCAACACAGTGTACATAGTGACAGGGTATACAGACACCTCAACACAGTGTACATAGTGACAGGGTATACACAGAGACACCTCAACACAGTGTACATATTGACAGGGTATACAGACACCTCAACACAGTGTACATAGTGACAGGGTATACACAGAGACACCTCAACACAGTGTACATAGTGACAGGGTATGCAGACACCTCAACACAGTGTACATAGTGACAGGGTGTACAGACACCTCATCTGGTGGCAAGGGAATATATCAGGTGTGCTTGTATACAAGTGTTGGCCCTTGTAGTGCCCTGTAGAGACACACATACACACAGGTGCAACTGGTGACCCAACACACCACCCATGTATGGTGGCACACACAGTATACCTCACCTAGGTGTGATAAACATGGATTCATGTAGAGGACCACTGATTGCTTGTCATGATCCATGCTTCTTCTTTGTGTGACTATACAATGCGCCTTTGCTACCATAACTCTTGCCGCACACAGAACAGGGAAACGTTCTATCAATTTCTGCTTTTTTCTTACGTGTGCGCTTGGATGGACCCTGGCTTTCTTCTACATCACAGGAAATGTCCACCGTCCCTGTTGCACCACTCTGCCCACCACTTCCTTTATCTAGTGACTGATTGTGCTTGTTCCTTTTGTGCTGGTACAAGGCTGGGTTGCTGGCATACCACCTGCCACATGTTGTGCACTGATGTGTAAGTATCAGTTCAGACCTGGGTCTACGTTTTCTTCTGCCAGGCACATGGGCTATGTCTTCATCTTCTTGGACCTCACTGTACTCACCATCAGACACGTGATCCTCAACCGTAGGCGGGTTAGTAATAGCTGTGGAAGGTCCTGCTTGGTCATTGTTAGGTGGCAAGGGAACATTTCCTGATGTGCTCAAAGAGTTGGCCCCTGAAGTGCTGCCCTGTAGAGGCTTTGGGCACACACTGTCCCTCTTCCGTGGGTCAAGAACATATTCCCTAACCTTTTCATAGAGGTATAGCGACCGTTGAAGTGACAATCCATTTGGTTCTATTGTAGGTGGCATCTTTTGGCTCTGATAAGCATCTCGTATAACCTGTAAAGTTACTCCAGCCCTCAGCATGGTCACCTGGATGGGATTTGTGTCTGATGGCATGGTCTTCATTATCATCACACCAGGATGTTCTCTGTCAAATTCAAATGCATAACAGCGCCCAATTCCAACAAGCGGTCCAAACCACTGGCCCAAGTAGGCATTCCAATCATAGTACTTCCAGTCCTGGTATAACTGTGGTACACATGTGACGTTCTGGCCACACTGATGGACACAGTCAGCAAGGTCTTCCATGTCATCTATACGGTCCTGTCTACGGTAGTGCTTCTTGAACAGGCCAAAGTAGGAATCAGGTCGGAACTTAGTGTGCCCAGGCAGCATGAAATTAAGCTGGATTCTATCATGCTGTCCTGTAATCACTCTCCAGGCTAGGTACCACATCATGGTGGTGTTCTTGTTCTGGCCCACACAGTTGTCTGCCTGAAGTGTCACACGCTTCTCTCCCAGTCCATGCAAATGGAAGAAAGCATGCACCAGACTGACCACCACCGCAGCACCCTTGCCTGCTTGCTGGGCCTCGTCTATGAGAAAGAACACTTGGCGGGACAATGGCTCACAACATACACCGAACACCTGGACTTTGCGAGGTGTCCTGAAATAAAAGGTTCCTCTCTGCTGTGAACTATAGGGTAGAGACACCTGTTGGCAATAGTCAAAAGAGTACTGCATCTGTATGTCCAGGTAGGCATGTGAGATGAAGGGGGACAGCTGGGCCCTCGATTCCAGCCTATGTAGAATCTGTTCACGATCTGTATTTCTCATTCCCCTCCATCCCCTTTCAGCCTCCTCAATATTTGCATTGTAGCTGTTGCGGAATGCCTTGGCCTTAATGTTGTGTTGGTTGTATCTGTCGTTGATCATTTTGCGCTGCTCATCGGACAGGCTGTGCCTCAATGAGACCAACCACTGATCGCACTTGTCACACAGGTCACTACGTGCTGCTTGTATCTTTACATTTGAGCAGTACCTGCGCCAGAGTCCTATAAATGACACATATTTCACAGCTCGTACAGCAGGGCATGTTGGAGAAACTGGAGGAACATTAAGCAAAGAATACTGCCATTTTAGTCGACTGGTCAATCGGTAAGGGCATGGCTGCTGCAGTGCTGGTATGCTCCCCGATAGAGCCTCCATAGCCTTGCAATACTCGGCATACACCGACTTCATTGTTTTACCGCTCTCCAGAACAAAGTCTCTGATTGTGCCATGCAACCGTCCAGGATCAGGGAGTGCATTTATGGTTGCATAGTTTCTAATGAAAGTGACCACCCTACTCTTGTCCAAACGAGACAGGGCATTGTGAGGTGACCTACCACTGTTGCCATGGGCATGGGGTGCAACATCTGAGTCAGAGCACAACTGCTTCTTCCAGCATTGCAATGTTCGGTAAGGTGTGCCAATGACGGCACAAAAAGCATCTCTGCAGACAGGACTGGACCAGTCAAGTCGATACTGGAATGAACTTCGAGAATCACATTTTTTCCGAATCACAGCAAGCATTCCAAAAACAACTGCCTTTCTGGTTTTCTTGTCCAATCTTGATAATGTGAGTGCTCGTATTCTGGGTATATCACCATATTTCATCAAGCAGCTGTCTTTACAGCACCCTCCTCTAGTGAGGTAGACATTCAGCAACTGACTGGGACATTGCCCACGTACTCTTTTAGCAGGCACACCATCATCATCAGAATCATCATCAGAATCACTGTCATCACCATCATCCGCACCGCTCTCATCACTGTTACCACTGCCACCATCTTCAGTTTCACCACCATCCCTACACTCGTTGTCATTATCACCACCTTCGAAATTCAAATCATCATCACCGTGGAGATCCCAATCCTTGCCATTATCATTGTATGGGTCACCGCTCACGGCATCCTCGTCGGTCTCGTCGAATTGATGTTCAATACCGGTATCAACGTCGTCGAACCTTTCAGACTCGTAAGCGTAATTAAACTTATCGGGCTCGTCTTCACTCGTGCTACGCGTCGCCATGTTGCTTCACCTACATGAAAAAATCGTGATAGTCAACAAATAACGAAATTTAACTGCTCCACGTACAGGAACTAATACAGTTACGTGACGTTTCTGTGGGATTAATGCCGGAAATCACGTGATATAGCCAGGATGCATAGGTTATTATGAAATTATTATGTCTACGGCCATGCAAATGGCGCGAATCGAGCGGGAAAGATGTACTTACTTTGCACAGTTGTATCTCCGTAACGGACAAAGCAAAAATTAACGAACAGGACAAACCAATAAATACATGATCCCTCTACGTAAAAACCAAATTAGGAGTGAATTGAACTTTCCTGACGAAAGATATGGCGGGTTTGAACCCCTAGGGGTATCGGACGATGCAACATTTGCACAAAGCTAATTCAAGAACTCAAAATCGATTTTACCAGAGAGAAATGATGTAAAATGAAGTGTTGAAAATAGGAAGTCAGTAGCGCTTAGCGCTCGGGAGATGTAGCGATTTCAAAGTGAATCATTTTTATAACTTTATAAATATAAACGCGATAGGCAATTTTCGCGTGAACTGTCCCATATATATATATATATGGGTCAGTTTACGAGAAAATGGCTCTTCGCTATATTTTACAAGTAAATTTCTCTTTGAGAAATAGAGTGGAATGTAGGATTGGGATTGGTGGTGTAAAAAGCAAGGAAACAAGACACATTATGGATTGGTACCAGAATACAACAAGACGGTCCTACATTTAGCCAAGAACCATGCACTTTGAATTTCAATTAGCTAAATGTAGAACCGTCTTGTTGTATTTTGGTACCAATCCATAATGTGTCTTGTTTCCTTGCTTTTTACACCACCAATCCCAATCGTACATCCCACTCTATTTCTTAAAGAGAAATTTTTTATCTACTTGTTTCCTTGCTTTTTTTCCCTACCATGCAGAGGGATTGGTTAGTTGTCTTGAAGCCAATAACGTAATATAATTGTGTCAATTAAGTTAGCAACTTAGCACTATCGGTAATTAAGATTTCATCTGCATTCAATAATGTTACGTACTTGTGGTTCCCAATGAGCATTGGGGATGTGCTGCTGTACCACCAGGTTTGATTGCTTATGCGAGGTTTGTTCGTGCATGGTATATGTGGTGACACCGCGCGTGCGTATAATGCCTTTTCATGCACATGTTAATTTATTTGATCATTTAGTAAAAATTAGCATGTACAATTCTTAAACGAGAACCTGCCTCGCCTTGTACGTCCCAGTCGTCCCCTCCTGTAGGGATAAAAAATAACCGAAGCATGAGTGGGAGGGATGGATCAGCTGTGGCAAGTGGAGCAGGAATAGGAGAAATGGGTTCGTCCTCGATGCTGCTGTACATATTCTATGTAGGATCCATATCTGTATGTAAAAGAAAAGTACACTGAACCATATTCGCACCCCCATATTATGGTCTTGAATAGAACAACTGAGCAATGATTCGGAGATTACCTTTATATATACTGCTGCACCTCATTGGTGGGAAAGTAAAAATAGTTGGCTTATCAAACCTGAAGTGCGGCTTCAAATGGACGTGTTAACTATGGTTGCATTGCAATGCTGATAAAGTCCTCATACTTTTTTGGGTGATGAAAATTAAAATTATCATTATTCCAATTGTCACTGAGTAATGAGTTCATACTTCGTAGTTTTCTCACATGTGGATTATACATAACAACAACTTGTGAATCAAAGTTAGCATAAGGTATAGACCCCTTTTGGTGATAAGTGGCTGGTATGAATAATCACTATGAATACATTTATTACGTGACAACCGTTGCTATCCTCCATCTTGACGGGCAAATTTTCATACGATATCCCTAGCACGTGGCCATACTGACGAGCAAACGGCCGACTTTTCTCTACAACGTTCTATCAATGACTAAAAACTACACTCCTAGCAAGGACCGCTATGTGAAGAAGCTACAATGTCTGTGTGGGAGGTCAGGGTGGGTGAGCCAAACATGTCAACTCTCGCAAGCGTCAACCTTTATCAGTTTCCCAGCACTGAATGGATTGATGACATATTGTTATGGCCCCTGTGGACTTTCCAAGCTTGTGTACATACTTTATTGAGATACACACTGGAGAAGCTCAAGGCATACAAAAGTCTTGAAGCTTACACTATTATCAGAGGTTTATTGCCCTAAATGGTGTGTGCATTGGGACATGGTTGGGTTCAAGCATTTATCACAGCATACGCATAGATGGCACACATTGCAAAGGTTAATCCATCACAGAAGTTGAATGATAAACCACCTGAGCCCTGGGTGGTAGTTGATCTGAATCAATTGTGACTGCACACTACACATGCATGTATGGCTGGGTGAGATACATTCATTTTTATTGTACTATGTGACACTACAAATTACTGTCTTTTAGCTTAGGGGAAGTGTGCTCACATGTGGCTGCAGTGCTATTTAATGCTTCAGATATTAACAGCCAGATTCTCTTCCATGTGTTGGAACCAATTGCAAGCTTTTTCAAAGAAGGTAAGCAGCACTTTTATAAATGCAGTTTAAAAAGTTAGCTATGAACAGGCAAAACCATCAACCCAACATTAATTTCATAATAATATATTATACGGTACAGATGTACTCCATGCTGGTGCTGCGCACAATTAGTTATACCTCGTTGCTGGTCATTCAAGAGATCAACTTTGAAAGACCTAAAGTCAATTAAATGAAATCACTGTTCTAATACGGTATTTCCACATCACGACATTATCCATTACCAATGTTGAAGAAAATGGTTCTATTTGATGCAATCCACAAGGTATATCCAAGTGCACAAGGCTCTGTTCACTGTAACTCCTGGATATGAGCCAACATCTAAATCATCTCAACAAAGAGATATAGAAAGCAATCTACCTCCTCTACTCATCAGTCTATATATATATACCCACAAGCACACTCAATGCACATCACATGAACTTGTTAAATTGTCAGAGGCTGTGCATGAAACACTGGCATTAAAATATAGCTTGGATGAAATCTTGTTTGTTGAGAAGTGTACTAGAGAGCAATCTCATTCCACTTTATGGTTTGACTATCGACTTGGCCGCATAACAATGTCAATGTTTGGTCAGATTGCCAAGCATACTGAAAGGGTGTTTCCCATGTCTTTGGTGAAATCAATCATGCAATACATTAGTGTAAATCCTAATATACCATCTCTGTCGCTGAACTGGATCTGCTGGAACTCTGGCGTCGTTAACACAATACGTTCTCGTACAACGCAATGAAAAATTTGCCCGTCAAGATGGAGGATAGCAACGGTTGCCACGTAATAAATGTATTCATAGTGAATTTCATACCAGCCACTTACAGTACATGTACCCTTATATCAACCCCTCTGTACCACGGGGGTTGATATAGGGGTACATGTAAAGTGGATGTGGGAAAATATACTCTATTCATAGGATGATAGGTTAAAGTTTTGTGTTCCTAGTGATACCATAGATAAGTATAATATCTAATCGTTAATGAGTTCACTTTGCAGCGTATGGACATGTAGTATTCCTTTAATAACTGCTGGGAGGATCAACAGGGGTGTTGTTGACATAAACCACCTTTTAATGAGTTCCTTCAGAAAGTGAATCTCATTAGTGGTGGGTTGATGTGATTGCTAGGAACACAAAAACCCTAGTATGAATAGGGAGGTTGATATGAGGGTAGGTTGATATAACCCTAGAAAATTTTTATTCTATTTTTTATTCTATTTGCAGGTTTCTAGGGATAATAGCTGAGCGTGTTATTCTACATACTGTGTGATTATTACCCAATGCTGAACAGCTATTTCTATAAATTGACTATAATCTCATTTCAGTTAAGCCACTTACACTTTAAAAGCATAAATTATACTAGCGTACACCTCTATTTTATTCTATTGCGTAGAATAAAAGCTACAAATTTTTACCATCTACGTATCCCCGTAATCGCACTGCCTTAGCTCCGCTACAGCTTCCGCTCTTACCATTTGTGTTTGGGATTCTATCTGTAGTGTGATGCTGTATACAATATCTGTGCACTGGATGTCTTAAAGAAACGTGGTTTTCACGATATTCTAAGTTAAAGTTTTTTTATTCTATTTTTTATTCTATTTGAGAGTTTCTAGGGATAAGGGTACAGACACTGTATCGCCAAAAGGGGTCTATAGGCTTGATACCTTCCACCAAAATGCAAAAGTCAGCTACACATAACTACACCCAATACATTGTCAGAAGCCAGCTACAGCTGCAGTGTTGTGTCAACAGTTACAGGTGTTAATGTAACATCTCAGAGCAAAGCATCAGCATGCTGAGGCAGGCATGAAGTGCTAATCCCTAGCCTGCATGACATGTGATACCAGGAGCAGGACTCAAAACCAGTTTATATCCAGTATTCCTCATCCCCTTATTAAAAACCCCTGCTCACCCTTACCATTGTTATACTGCTATTGTGTGGTATTATATTGAGGGGTGTTCATACACAATTCTCATCACAAATGCCTGCACTGGTCACGATCAATGTGGCAACAATTACCAAGGTCACCTAGTGCTACTCTAATGTCCACTACAGGCTTTGTGAAAAGTAACTTTGTTTTTATAATTGAAAAGTAACTTTAATTATATCTACCTCTTCATCACTCAAGCATCTACACTGACAGGTGCAAAGCCACTTTTTGGGACGGTCACTACTTTCACCCTTACTTTTATCCTTTATTTCATTAGCCACAACACACCGTCAACAGGGATTGCTAACATTCTAGTGCGTACTTTGGTCAACCAACCATTCATGTAGTTCTTTAAAATCTTCAACAACCTTTTCTTGAACGTTTTATTGCTATTTAGTGTCTTTTCAAGCAACATACACCCTGCCTTTTATCATCTCTTTGTGAGACAAAACCTCAACAAATTTATACACCCTGCCTTTTACATCTCTTGGTTCAAAGAGATAAAACCTGAGTAAAAATTAACTTTATTTTACCTAACTTTTCATTACATTAAAGTTACACATCAGAATGCTCAGTAATTTTCACCACAGTACTTGTTACAGTATAGACCCTTTGCATGCGTGGGCGTAAAAAACGTAAAAGTCACGTGCCGCGCCATTTTGTAGGGCAAATAAGCATTGATTTGAATCAGATCTCTACGATGCCGTCCAGTTGCTGCGCGTTCGGATGTACTTCGAGGTACAAAAAATCTACAGGAATGAAGCTGTTTCGCTTCCCAACAGATTCGAAGCAAAGAAAACTATGGATTGCCGCCATTGGAAGAAAAGATTGGCTACCGAATGCATCAACTAGACTTTGCTGTTTACATTTCGTACATGGTAAGTACTAAAGAAATACATGTTCCCGTGTTATTAACCAGTCTTACTAAACACATTCAGGCAAGCCATCCCGCGATGTACTCCACTCTGATTATGTACCTACTAAGTTTAATGCAACTGATCATTACCAGAAATTTCGGACGCTCATTACGTATTCCTGACGCGTCAATGCAAACGTCCGTTAATTTTCCGCGCACGCGTCCATTGACATGTATGGAACAAAGTGCATTTCTGTTCAGTATAAATCAGGAATCGTCAGAAAAAAGGAAGGCGGTCAAAAATATAGTTAAGAACATCTTTCACTATGCTTTATTGATGAAACAAAAAAATTCAGGGTCTATCTGTAGGTTCCATGGCCCTAAAACAACACGTCCATAGACACATGTAGAAATTGTGTAGAAATTTGGGTTTTGTCAAGATGTTTGTGCATTTTTCTCAGGATCTGTGATAGTTGCAGTAAGAATCAGTGATTAAAATGTTAGCCAGATCATCGAGGAAGGGGCCAGATACCATAAAACACTCTTTCCTCTACTTTTCAAGGTTCCAGAGTCACTTCAGTGGTGTTAGGTACTGAATGTCCCATTATTAATTCTTCCACTTGCATGACGTAATGGACGTTTTAATACGGGCTCTGCCACTGTGTGACTCACTCAGGTATGTTACATCTGAGGTGCTTATAGGCGTTCTACATGTGCGTAACAACCATAGCTTGACCCACATACGTAGTATATATACAGTGGCGTATCCAGAATTTCAGCGAGGGGGTGCTTAAGGTCAGGAATACTGGGGGGGGGGGGGGGGGGGGGGGGGGGGGGAAGGGGAGGGCCCGCTTCTGGTCTGATATGAAAAGTGAGTGTGTGTGTGTGGGAGGGGGGGGGGGGGGGATGCAGTCCGCTTCAAGTCCGATACGAAAAGTGGAGGCCTTTGGCACACGTTGTCGTTATATTTAATAACTAACGGTTACAATTTTGACCGAGGGGGGTGCTCAAAAGCACCTGGAGCACCCCCTCCAGGGGCGGATACAGAAATTTCCAAAAGGGAGGTTTAGACCCGCGATACAGTGGTGTAGAGAGAGGGGGGGGGGGGGGGGGGGGGGGGGGACATATGTCCCCGGGCGCAGGGTTGAGGGGGCGTCGAAGTAGACGAGAGATAATTAATTATCGCGTCAACGAGAACTCACGAACGCATCGGCAGATACAGGGGGCAGTTGTAAACGCGTTCATATAATATAAGGCTCCTCCCCTTCCCTCTTTTCCGCTAGGTACCCCCCCCCCCCCCCCCCCCCCCCCCCCATCGGGCCAGAAGCCGACAGCCCCCCCACCCCCCCGGGCGCTCAACACTCACACTACGTCACTGCCGCGATACGAAAAGCGGGGGTGGGGTGGTGGGGGGTGGTGGTGCTGTCCGCTTCAGGCCCGATACGAAAAGCGGGGGGGGGGGGGGGGGGGTGCCGTACGCTTCAGACTGGACTCAATAATATCTTGTATATTTACCAGACCCCGCCAAACTAAGAACTAAACAACATTTGAAATAGCCTACAACCAGCCTGCCTATACAACTGTATAGGCCTAACAGTGTGATATTGTCTAGTTGTTGGATCAGTTTCCATCACAAAAGTGTTGGTGCCATATGTATGTGTGTGCTTGTGTGCATGCATGTGTATGCTTGTGTGCATGTGTATATGCATGTGAATGCGTGTGTGTGTGTGTGTGTGTGTGTGCATGTGGATATTG
>OY811973.1:722500-733993 GCA_963681505.1 Eunapius fragilis | reverse complement strand
CAATCCCAATCGTACATCCCACTCTATTTCTTAAAGAGAAATTTTTTATCTACTTGTTTCCTTGCTTTTTTTCCCTACCATGCAGAGGGATTGGTTAGTTGTCTTGAAGCCAATAACGTAATATAATTGTGTCAATTAAGTTAGCAACTTAGCACTATCGGTAATTAAGATTTCATCTGCATTCAATAATGTTACGTACTTGTGGTTCCCAATGAGCATTGGGGATGTGCTGCTGTACCACCAGGTTTGATTGCTTATGCGAGGTTTGTTCGTGCATGGTATATGTGGTGACACCGCGCGTGCGTATAATGCCTTTTCATGCACATGTTAATTTATTTGATCATTTAGTAAAAATTAGCATGTACAATTCTTAAACGAGAACCTGCCTCGCCTTGTACGTCCAGTCGTCCCCTCCTGTAGGGATAAAAAATAACCGAAGCATGAGTGGGAGGGATGGATCAGCTGTGGCAAGTGGAGCAGGAATAGGAGAAATGGGTTCGTCCTCGATGCTGCTGTACATATTCTATGTAGGATCCATATCTGTATGTAAAAGAAAGTACACTGAACCATATTCGCACCCCCCATATTATGGGTCTTGAATAGAACAACTGAGCAATGATTCGGAGATTACCTTTATATATACTGCTGCACCTCATTGGTGGGAAAGTAAAAATAGTTGGCTTATCAAACCTGAAGTGCGGCTTCAAATGGACGTGTTAACTATGGTTGCATTGCAATGCTGATAAAGTCCTCATACTTTTTTGGGTGATGAAAATTAAAATTATCATTATTCCAATTGTCACTGAGTAATGAGTTCATACTTCGTAGTTTTCTCACATGTGGATTATACATAACAACAACTTGTGAATCAAAGTTAGCATAAGGTATAGACCCCTTTTGGTGATAAGTGGCTGGTATGAATAATCACTATGAATACATTTATTACGTGACAACCGTTGCTATCCTCCATCTTGACGGGCAAATTTTCATACGATATCCCTAGCACGTGGCCATACTGACGAGCAAACGGCCGACTTTTCTCTACAACGTTCTATCAATGACTAAAAACTACACTCCTAGCAAGGACCGCTATGTGAAGAAGCTACAATGTCTGTGTGGGAGGTCAGGGTGGGTGAGCCAAACATGTCAACTCTCGCAAGCGTCAACCTTTATCAGTTTCCCAGCACTGAATGGATTGATGACATATTGTTATGGCCCCTGTGGACTTTCCAAGCTTGTGTACATACTTTATTGAGATACACACTGGAGAAGCTCAAGGCATACAAAAGTCTTGAAGCTTACACTATTATCAGAGGTTTATTGCCCTAAATGGTGTGTGCATTGGGACATGGTTGGGTTCAAGCATTTATCACAGCATACGCATAGATGGCACACATTGCAAAGGTTAATCCATCACAGAAGTTGAATGATAAACCACCTGAGCCCTGGGTGGTAGTTGATCTGAATCAATTGTGACTGCACACTACACATGCATGTATGGCTGGGTGAGATACATTCATTTTTATTGTACTATGTGACACTACAAATTACTGTCTTTTAGCTTAGGGAAGTGTGCTCACATGTGGCTGCAGTGCTATTTAATGCTTCAGATATTAACAGCCAGATTCTCTTCCATGTGTTGGAACCAATTGCAAGCTTTTTCAAAGAAGGTAAGCAGCACTTTTATAAATGCAGTTAAAAAGTTAGCTATGAACAGGCAAAACCATCAACCCAACATTAATTTCATAATAATATATTATACGGTACAGATGTACTCCATGCTGGTGCTGCGCACAATTAGTTATACCTCGTTGCTGGTCATTCAAGAGATCAACTTTGAAAGACCTAAAGTCAATTAAATGAAATCACTGTTCTAATACGGTATTTCCACATCACGACATTATCCATTACCAATGTTGAAGAAAATGGTTCTATTTGATGCAATCCACAAGGTATATCCAAGTGCACAAGGCTCTGTTCACTGTAACTCCTGGATATGAGCCAACATCTAAATCATCTCAACAAAGAGATATAGAAAGCAATCTACCTCCTCTACTCATCAGTCTATATATATATACCCACAAGCACACTCAATGCACATCACATGAACTTGTTAAATTGTCAGAGGCTGTGCATGAAACACTGGCATTAAAATATAGCTTGGATGAAATCTTGTTTGTTGAGAAGTGTACTAGAGAGCAATCTCATTCCACTTTATGGTTTGACTATCGACTTGGCCGCATAACAATGTCAATGTTTGGTCAGATTGCCAAGCATACTGAAAGGGTGTTTCCCATGTCTTTGGTGAAATCAATCATGCAATACATTAGTGTAAATCCTAATATACCATCTCTGTCGCTGAACTGGATCTGCTGGAACTCTGGCGTCGTTAACACAATACGTTCTCGTACAACGCAATGAAAAATTTGCCCGTCAAGATGGAGGATAGCAACGGTTGCCACGTAATAAATGTATTCATAGTGAATTTCATACCAGCCACTTACAGTACATGTACCCTTATATCAACCCCTCTGTACCACGGGGGTTGATATAGGGGTACATGTAAAGTGGATGTGGGAAAATATACTCTATTCATAGGATGATAGGTTAAAGTTTTGTGTTCCTAGTGATACCATAGATAAGTATAATATCTAATCGTTAATGAGTTCACTTTGCAGCGTATGGACATGTAGTATTCCTTTAATAACTGCTGGGAGGATCAACAGGGGTGTTGTTGACATAAACCACCTTTTAATGAGTTCCTTCAGAAAGTGAATCTCATTAGTGGTGGGTTGATGTGATTGCTAGGAACACAAAAACCCTAGTATGAATAGGGAGGTTGATATGAGGGTAGGTTGATATAACCCTAGAAAATTTTTATTCTATTTTTTATTCTATTTGCAGGTTTCTAGGGATAATAGCTGAGCGTGTTATTCTACATACTGTGTGATTATTACCCAATGCTGAACAGCTATTTCTATAAATTGACTATAATCTCATTTCAGTTAAGCCACTTACACTTTAAAAGCATAAATTATACTAGCGTACACCTCTATTTTATTCTATTGCGTAGAATAAAAGCTACAAATTTTTACCATCTACGTATCCCCGTAATCGCACTGCCTTAGCTCCGCTACAGCTTCCGCTCTTACCATTTGTGTTTGGGATTCTATCTGTAGTGTGATGCTGTATACAATATCTGTGCACTGGATGTCTTAAAGAAACGTGGTTTTCACGATATTCTAAGTTAAAGTTTTTTTATTCTATTTTTTATTCTATTTGAGAGTTTCTAGGGATAAGGGTACAGACACTGTATCGCCAAAAGGGGTCTATAGGCTTGATACCTTCCACCAAAATGCAAAGTCAGCTACACATAACTACACCCAATACATTGTCAGAAGCCAGCTACAGCTGCAGTGTTGTGTCAACAGTTACAGGTGTTATGTAACATCTCAGAGCAAAGCATCAGCATGCTGAGGCAGGCATGAAGTGCTAATCCCTAGCCTGCATGACATGTGATACCAGGAGCAGGACTCAAAACCAGTTTATATCCAGTATTCCTCATCCCCTTATTAAAAACCCCTGCTCACCCTTACCATTGTTATACTGCTATTGTGTGGTATTATATTGAGGGGTGTTCATACACAATTCTCATCACAAATGCCTGCACTGGTCACGATCAATGTGGCAACAATTACCAAGGTCACCTAGTGCTACTCTAATGTCCACTACAGGCTTTGTGAAAAGTAACTTTGTTTTTATAATTGAAAAGTAACTTTAATTATATCTACCTCTTCATCACTCAAGCATCTACACTGACAGGTGCAAAGCCACTTTTTGGGACGGTCACTACTTTCACCCTTACTTTTATCCTTTATTTCATTAGCCACAACACACCGTCAACAGGGATTGCTAACATTCTAGTGCGTACTTTGGTCAACCAACCATTCATGTAGTTCTTTAAAATCTTCAACAACCTTTTCTTGAACGTTTTATTGCTATTTAGTGTCTTTTCAAGCAACATACACCCTGCTTTTATCATCTCTTTGTGAGACAAAACCTCAACAAATTTATACACCCTGCCTTTTACATCTCTTGGTTCAAAGAGATAAAACCTGAGTAAAAATTAACTTTATTTTACTAACTTTTCATTACATTAAAGTTACACATCAGAATGCTCAGTAATTTTCACCACAGTACTTGTTACAGTATAGACCCTTTGCATGCGTGGGCGTAAAAAACGTAAAAGTCACGTGCCGCGCCATTTTGTAGGGCAAATAAGCATTGATTTGAATCAGATCTCTACGATGCCGTCCAGTTGCTGCGCGTTCGGATGTACTTCGAGGTACAAAAAATCTACAGGAATGAAGCTGTTTCGCTTCCCAACAGATTCGAAGCAAAGAAAACTATGGATTGCCGCCATTGGAAGAAAAGATTGGCTACCGAATGCATCAACTAGACTTTGCTGTTTACATTTCGTACATGGTAAGTACTAAAGAAATACATGTTCCCGTGTTATTAACCAGTCTTACTAAACACATTCAGGCAAGCCATCCCGCGATGTACTCCACTCTGATTATGTACCTACTAAGTTTAATGCAACTGATCATTACCAGAAATTTCGGACGCTCATTACGTATTCCTGACGCGTCAATGCAAACGTCCGTTAATTTTCCGCGCACGCGTCCATTGACATGTATGGAACAAAGTGCATTTCTGTTCAGTATAAATCAGGAATCGTCAGAAAAAAGGAAGGCGGTCAAAAATATAGTTAAGAACATCTTTCACTATGCTTTATTGATGAAACAAAAAAATTCAGGGTCTATCTGTAGGTTCCATGGCCCTAAAACAACACGTCCATAGACACATGTAGAAATTGTGTAGAAATTTGGGTTTTGTCAAGATGTTTGTGCATTTTTCTCAGGATCTGTGATAGTTGCAGTAAGAATCAGTGATTAAAATGTTAGCCAGATCATCGAGGAAGGGGCCAGATACATAAAACACTCTTTCCTCTACTTTTCAAGGTTCCAGAGTCACTTCAGTGGTGTTAGGTACTGAATGTCCCATTATTAATTCTTCCACTTGCATGACGTAATGGACGTTTTAATACGGGCTCTGCCACTGTGTGACTCACTCAGGTATGTTACATCTGAGGTGCTTATAGGCGTTCTACATGTGCGTAACAACCATAGCTTGACCCACATACGTAGTATATATACAGTGGCGTATCCAGAATTTCAGCGAGGGGGTGCTTAAGGTCAGGAATACTGGGGGGGGGGGGGGGGGGGGGGGGGGGGGGGGGGGGAAGGGGAGGGCCCGCTTCTGGTCTGATATGAAAAGTGAGTGTGTGTGTGTGGGAGGGGGGGGGGGGGGGATGCAGTCCGCTTCAAGTCCGATACGAAAAGTGGAGGCCTTTGGCACACGTTGTCGTTATATTTAATAACTAACGGTTACAATTTTGACCGAGGGGGGTGCTCAAAAGCACCTGGAGCACCCCCTCCAGGGGCGGATACAGAAATTTCCAAAAGGGAGGTTTAGACCCGCGATACAGTGGTGTAGAGAGAGGGGGGGGGGGGGGGGGGGGGGGGGGACATATGTCCCCGGGCGCAGGGTTGAGGGGGCGTCGAAGTAGACGAGAGATAATTAATTATCGCGTCAACGAGAACTCACGAACGCATCGGCAGATACAGTGGGCAGTTGTAAACGCGTTCATATAATATAAGGCTCCTCCCCTTCCCTCTTTTCCGCTAGGTACCCCCCCCCCCCCCCCCCCCCCCCCCCCCCCCCCCCCCCATCGGGCCAGAAGCCGACAGCCCCCCCACCCCCCCGGGCGCTCAACACTCACACTACGTCACTGCCGCGATACGAAAAGCGGGGGTGGGGTGGTGGGGGGTGGTGGTGCTGTCCGCTTCAGGCCCGATACGAAAAGCGGGGGGGGGGGGGGGGGGGGGTGCCGTACGCTTCAGACTGGATCATAATAGCTAATATCTTGTATATTTACCAGACCCCGCCAAACTAAGAACTAAACAACATTTGAAATAGCCTACAACCAGCCTGCCTATACAACTGTATAGGCCTAACAGTGTGATATTGTCTAGTTGTTGGATCAGTTTCCATCACAAAAGTGTTGGTGCCATATGTATGTGTGTGCTTGTGTGCATGCATGTGTATGCTTGTGTGCATGTGATATGCATGTGAATGCGTGTGTGTGTGTGTGTGTGTGTGTGCATGTGGATATTGTACTTGTGTGTTCATTTGGGTCACTTCATTCATACACTCACATAAGTCTCAGTAGTCTAGTATTTGGGCAAGCTGGATTGGAACTGGACCTCTCAAGCTAGAGGTGTTTGTTCATGTACATGTACATGTACGTTGTTTTGTGAGTGTGTGTGTGTGTGTGTGTGTGTGTGTGTGTGTGTGTGTGTGTGTGTGTGTGTGTGTGTGTGTGTGTGTGTGTGTGTGTGTGTGTGTGTGTGGTATATGTCTGGAGTATGTATTTGTGCATTTCTGTGTTTTTATAACATTTCTGCATGTTATAAGTGGGGCTCAATATAGCCCAAGTATCAACTAGCTGGACCTCTCAAGCAAGGGGAGCTAGATCATACACAAGGGAGCTAGCTAGATCATACGCATTGTGTGTGGGTGTGCATATGTCTGTTGAGAATATATCATATATGTCTGTTGAGAATATGTGCATGTGTTTGTGTGCATTAGATGTGTGTGCATTGTGCATGTTATCGCTCTTCTGCTAATGGGCTGCTTCTGTACTGTTAGGTGAGCAGCAGCTGGCTTCATGTGTGTTAGTTAATTATTTGCTCATGCATATAAACACATGCACACATGTATATCACTATACATATCACACATGCACACATATACACAACACACACACACACACACACACACAGGATGTTTGCTATGACCAAACGCAAAGTCTCCCATTTAACACCATGGAATGTACATGTATGTTAGTTGGTTCAATACATACAACACACCAGTTGTTGCATGTGCTGGACTTATACATACTGGATTGCCTTTTGAAAGTGGCACTGCCCAGGCCACTACGATCCAGAAACCTACTTCAAATGACACCAAGTGCTCAGATCTTGGGTGGGTGTGCAGTGGCGGATCCAGCATATTTTAGGTTCATTAAAACCGGGCAATTATGGGCCCGTGCCCATAATTGCCCGGTTTTAATGAGCCTAAAATATGCCTGGATCCACCACTGGGTGTGTCTCACTAGTTCCCGAGTCCTATATACAGTACAGAGGCATTATGTATTTGCAACTTCCACCACATGTTGTATGAACAGGACTGGTGTATTGGATTGCTGTGATGTATGTAGTGGACTGGTATGTTGTATGATGGAGGAGGGAAGGGGGTGTGGCATTGCCCCTGCACATTTATTAAAGAGGGAGGGTGTTGGTGGGAAGTACTAGACACCGGTGTACCATCCTCAGATTTTTACATTTGAAGTTCTGAAGCCATGGGTAAATATGAAGTCATGTGTGTGAATAGCTCAGCATATCCAGTGGCCAAATCTATTGAGATAGGGTAGAAATAATTTCACTGCCATTATCAAGGCTCCATCCAGTGAGACCATTTACATGTAAATACAAACACAAACACACACACACAGAGGGTGTTTGATATCACCAAATGCAAAGTCTGCTATTTAAGTCCATGGAGTTTATGTGAGGTGGTCCAGTACATACTACACACACCGGTCCAGTACATACATCACACCAGTCCAGTACATACATCACACCAGTCCAGTACATACATCACACCAGTCCAGTACATACATCACACCAGTCCAGTACATTCAATACATCAGCCCAGTACAACACCGGCACCAGTCCTGTACATTATTAGTGCTAGAAGTTCAGTGTTCTGTGCAATGCACTGTTCCCACTGTTCTAATAAAAGCGCATCAATGTCCTCCAGTGAAACTGAATGGAAGTGATGCAAGGAAGGACCTACAGCCTTGTAGTCCTCTTCTGAGTCTCCATCAAAGAACTCAACTCCGTCATCAGTGGTCTTCCACCACACACCAGGTCCACAAATAAGGTAATCACTAATCCTCTCGATGTGTGCTTGGTATGATGCAGATTTCATAATCTCCCTTGTAAAGTGGGTGTTTGAGATTTTTCCTGTAACTTTTCCAAACTTTTCTACCTCACAACTTTTGCACTGCTACCGTGTCCTCATGTTTAGAATGTTGCTCATAATGCAGGCGTTTGATGGCATTGGTGATAATGTTCTCTGTGTTTTGATTTCATGTTGAATTGCTGATTTGTTTGACTTGACTGAACATTCTCACCTGAATCTCCGTGTTTAGGGATCTTAGACAAATGATTCGGTACAGCAGTGGTGAGTGGGTTGTTAATGCATGAAAGTAGTGGCCAAACTTTTTTCTTCTAGTCATTTGGTTTGGTGGTTTGGTGCCACAAATAACTTAGCACACAAACACCCCTCACCACACGCACCCTACACACCCCACACTCCCCTCTACACGCACCCCTCCACACCCATCCACACACACCCTACACTCCCATCCACACACCCTACAGACTCCCTTTGCACACTCACCTACACACCACCCCTCTCCACACACCCCACACTCCCATCCACACACACCCTACACTCCCATCCACACACCCTACAGACTCCCTTTGCACACCCACCTACACAACTCCCTCTCCACACACACCCTATACTCCATACCCCTACACACTCACCTCCACACACCCCACACTCCCATCCACACACACCCTACACTCCCATCCACACACCCTACAGACTCCCTTTGCACACCTACCTACACACCACCCCTCTCTACACACATCCTACACTCCATACCCCCTACACACTCACTTCTCCACACACACCCTATACACTCCCCTCCCCACATAGACACACGTCTCTGCACACCCTACACACTCACTCCCCTCCACACACCCTCTGCACACACCCTAAATTCCTTGCTCCACTCCCCACACCCCTCTCCACGCACACTCCACACATCCCCTCTATACACTCCTCTGTTCTTTCCACACACTCCGTGTACACACTCTGCACATACCCCTCCACACACCCTACACACACCCTACACACTCCCTCCACACTCCCTCCACACACCCTACACACTCCCCCTCATACACTACACATCCCTTATTCATACACCACACACACACTTGCACACCACTAATCCCCACTCACTTTCTCTCCATACACCACACACACCCCTCCGCACACACACCCTACACTCCCTCTCCACACGCACCTGCACACCACTACTCTCCAACCACTTTGTGTACACACTCCCCTCCACACACCCCTCACCGCATGCACCCTACACACCCACCCCCTCCACACACACACTGTACACTCCGCACACCCACCTACACAACTCCCCTTCCCACACACTACACCTCACACTCCACCATCCCTCTCCACACACACGTCTCCACAAGCCCCTCTCCACACCCTACACATCCCTCTCCATACACACATACATCTCCACACACACCCTACACACACCATATACAAAATGATTGGTTGTTACGGAAGCAAAGCCACACACCCTAGTTACAGCCTCATAAATGGCCGCACGAAACGAACCGTAATTCATTTTGCGGACACATCAACGCTTACAAAAGTGTGAAATACAAACATCCTATCATTCAAGGTACCTTGAATATTAGAGATTTGAGTGGAATACAAGATTTAGATACAATATGCAATAACTACGACGTTCGTACAGCAATTAAATACTACTGTCACATCCAAAAAGGAGACCTTTTTCGGTGTTCTAAGACAAACATAGTGGTAGGACCACCACATCAAACGGATTCTTATACCACTCGTCAGTAGCTATCCACCTATGTGAAAAAGAGTCGTAGTACGATGCGTTTAAGCATCCGCATAACGCAAAAATGCGTTAAAAAAATGGGCAACTTAAAAAGCGTTGCAGCGCGCGCACGCACTTGGTTGCCATGACACCAAATTTACTTCATATATTATACAACCTAAGTACATTCTCGGGAAATATTAAGATGATTTATACCTTATCAGACTAAGTGAAAACCATTATTCCAATACAGTCCTCAAATTAGTAATTAAATTTAATAACTGCAAAAATTGCCTTAACATCACTGAGTTCTTTTGGTGTGTATGTTCTGTGTGTGTGTGTGTGTGTTTGTATATGTGCACGTCGACTATGCGCATGTATATGTGTGTTTTTGTGTGTGTTAGGTGTGGGTGCATTGTATATGTTATACCTCTTCTGGTCAGAGGGTATATAGCTTTGTCCCTAGGAAATGACTGGAGGGGATTTAAGACATTCATCAGACGAGACCAATGTGCTGCTTCCTAACAACAAGCTCATACTGTACGGTGAGGTAAGCAGCAGCTGGCTTGATGTGAATTATTTGCTCATGCATGTAAACACATGCACACATGTATATCACTATACACACATCACATACCACACATGCACATGTATATTCACACACAACACACATACACGTACATACACAAAGCACACAGCCACACACACACACACACAATGGACAGCATCCCCCCCCCCCCCCCTTGCTTTTCGTATCGGGCTTGAAGTGGACAGCACCCCCTCCCCCCGCTTTTTGTATCGGGCCTGAAGCGGGCAGCAACCCCCCCCCCCCCCCCGCTTTTCATGTCGGGTCTAAAGCAGACAGCACCCCCCCCCCCCCCCCCCCCCCCCCCAACCCCCCCTGCATTTCGTATCGCGAGTCTCAACCCCCCCTTTTGGAAAACCCTGTATCCGCCCCTGGATTGTAACACGTGTGTGTGTGTGCGCGCGCGTGTATGAATCTATGTATTTATGTGTGTATGTATCGATGATCTAATTACATCAGTATGTCTGAGTACATGTATTTATGTGCTTGTGTAATTTTGATTTCAAATTGAACTCATGGGATATAAAGCCGTCCCGTATGTATAGATAACATTTGAATGGAGAGAAAATGCATCCAACGAAAGTGGGAGAGTACCTTTTATCAGTTTAAGGTAATAAATAAATTTAACTCCTTCAACAGTTCAGGAGCACTTTGCTACTGGCAGGTGAATGCCACGAATTCAATAGTGAAAAACTAATTGTTCGTTAAAAACCAGAACACTATAAGGTGCGTGCATGTGTGTGTGTGTATGTGTGTGTATGTGTTGTGTGTGTATGTGTGTGTGTGTGCGTGTGTGTGTGTAAAAAAAAGTGTTGTGCTTGAATGGACATAGATATGGGGGTTGGGGGGGGGGGGGGATAAATAGGCCTGAAGTCATTGTGTCTAAATTCATATCCATATCTAATAGGTTTCTATTCATCATTTTATAGGCATGCCCTGATACAAAAATTTTGGGGGCTAATTTTACAGTCCATGTATACATATATGTCACTTTCCGTGAAAGTGAAGAGCGATTTATATGCAGGCCTACATGTAGATTATGTAGATATAATTC
>OY811973.1:672500-720000 GCA_963681505.1 Eunapius fragilis | reverse complement strand
CCCCCCCCCCAGCCTTTCGTAATGTGCCTGAAGTGTACACCTCCTCACCCCCACTGTCGTATCGCTGGACTAAACCCCCAACTATAACTAGCCCCCCACCACCCGCTTGTCGTATCGCGGGTCTAAAGCCCCAACCATAATTAGCCCCCCACCCTTAAAACTTGTCTACGCCCTTGGGGGGGGGGGGGGGGGGGGGGGTTGCTGTCCGCTTCAGGTCCGATACAAAAAGTGGGGGCCCTTTGTTTGGCACACAGCAAATACATTATCGTTAATAATTAACGGTTACAAGTATATATAGCCGAAGCTAACGTATCCCAGAGAGGGTGCTCCGGGTCCTCAGCCATAATTGTAACCGGTAATAACAATAACGTAGAGTAGGCCCTATGCCAAACAATTAAAGGGCCCCCACTTTTCGTATTGGGTCTGAAGCGGACAGCAACTCCCCCCCCCCCCCCCAATTATCGTACCTGGCCTGACCTGAATCACCCCCCTCGCTGACGCCGGACCGCTTAGAAGTTAGCCGTACATTCCACAGCCGCACATTCCACACCAATTAACACAAATGAACGGCCGTGCGGCCAATGACGTAATTGATTTTGCCGCTGGCAGGATAACAATTACCTAAGAAACGATATTATTTTCGGTACTTATGGGGCGCATTTGAATGTGCTTCCATTCTGGGCCTCACCCAGAGGTTGCCTGACGTAGCAAAGTCTAGCTTATGTAATTGGTTCCTCCCAACTGAGGACCCATGGCTATGTCATCATTACACACATACCTTGAGTAAGTTAGATACTGCTAAACCACCAGGGAAGCATGGTACTGGTGAGGCTGTGCATTCTGGACCTCACCAAGAGGTTGCCTGACTTGGGAAAGTCTATCTCATGTCACTGGCCCCTCCCACCTGAGGACCCATGGCTATGTCATCATTACACACACATACATTGAGAATGTTTGATACTGCTAAATCACCAGGGAAGCATGGTACTGGTGAGGCTGTGCATTCTGGACCTCACCCAGAGGTTGCCTGACATGGGAAAGTCTACCTCAGGTCACTGGCCCCTCCCACCTGAGGACCCATGGCTATGTCATCATTACACACACATACATTGAGTAAGTTAGATACTGCTTAATCACCAGGGAAGGATGATACTGGTGAGGCTGTGCATCCTGGACCTCACCCAGAGGTTGCCTGACTTGGTAAAGTCTATCTCATGTCACTGGCCCCTCCCACCTGAGGACCCATGGCTATGTCATCATTACACACACATACATTGAGTAAGTTAGATACTGCTAAATCACCAGGAAAGCAAGGTACTGGTGAGGCTGTGCATTCTGGACCTCACCCAGAGGTTGCCTGACATGGGAAAGTCTACCTCAGGTCACTGGCCCCTCCCACCTGAGGACCCATGGCTATGTCATCATTACACACACACATACATTGAGTAAGTTAGATACTGCTTAATCACCAGGGAAGCATGGCACTGGTGAGGCTGTGCATTCTGGACCTCACCCAGAGGTTGCCTGACATGGTAAAGTCTACCTCAGGTCACTGGCCCCTCCCACCTGAGGACCCTTTGCATATATCATCATTACACACACATACATTGAGTAAGTTAGATACTGCTAAATCACCAGGTAAGCATGGTACTGGTGAGGCTATGCATTCTGGACCTCACCCAGAGGTTGCCTGACATGGGAAAGTCTACCTCAGGTCACTGGCCCCTCCCACCTGAGGACCCATGGCTATGTCATCATTACACACACATACATTGAGTAAGTTAGATACTGCTTAATCACCAGGGAAGCATGGTACTGGTGAGGCTGTGCATCCTGGACCTCACCCAGAGGTTGCCTGACTTGGTAAAGTCTATCTCATGTCACTGGCCCCTCCCACCTGAGGACCCATGGCTATGTCATCATTACACACACATACATTGAGTAAGTAAGATACTGCTAAATCACCAGGAAAGCAAGGTACTGGTGAGGCTGTGCATTCTGGACCTCACCCAGAGGTTGCCTGACATGGGAAAGTCTACCTCAGGTCACTGGCCTCTCCCACCTGAGGACCCATGGCTATGTCATCATTACACACACATACATTGAGCAAGTTAGATACTGCTAAATCACCAGGGAAGCATGATACTGGTGAGGCTGTGCATTCTAGACCTCACCCAGAGGTTGCCTGACATGGGAAAGTCTACCTCAGGTCACTGGCCCCTCCCCTCCCACCTGAGGACCCATGGCTATGTCATCATAACACACACATACATTGAGTAAGTTAGAAACTGCTAAATCACCAGGGAAGCATGGTAGTGCTGAGGCTGTGCATTCTGGACCTCACCCAGAGGTTGCCTGGCTTGGTAAAGTCTACCTCAGGTCACTGGCCCCTCCCACCTGAGGACCCATGGCAATGTCATCATTACACACACATACATTGAGTAAGTTAGATACTGCTAAATCACCAGGGAAGCATGGTCCTGGTGAGACTGTGCATTCTGGACCTCACCCAGAGGTTGCCTGACATGGGAAAGTCTATCTCATGTCACTGGCCCCTCCCACCTGAGGACCCATGGCTATGTCATCATTACACACACATACATTGAGTAAGTTAGATACTGCTAAATCACCAGGGAAGCATGGTACTTGTGAGGCTGTGCATTCTGGACCTCACCCAGAGGTTGCCTGACATGGGAAAGTTTACCTCAGGTCACTGGCCCCTCCCACCTGAGGACCCATGGCTATGTCATCATTACACACACATACATTGAGTAAGTTAGATACTGCTAAATCACCAGGGAAGCATGGTACTGGTGAGGCTGTGCATTCTGGACCTCACCCAGAGGTTGCCTGACATGGGAAAGTCTACCTCAGGTCACTGGCCCCTCCCACCTGAGGACCCATGGCTATGTCATCATTACACACACATACATTGAGTAAGTTAGATACTGCTTAATCACCAGGTAAGCATGGTACTGGTGAGGCTATGCATTCTGGACCTCACCCAGAGGTTGCCTGACATGGGAAAGTCTACCTCAGGTCACTGGCCCCTCCCACCTGAGGACCCATGGCTATGTCATCATTACACACACATACATTGAGTAAGTTAGATACTGCTTAATCACCAGGGAAGCATGGTACTGGTGAGGCTGTGCATCCTGGACCTCACCCAGAGGTTGCCTGACTTGGTAAAGTCTATCTCATGTCACTGGCCCCTCCCACCTGAGAACCCATGGCTATGTCATCATTACACACACATACATTGAGTAAGTTAGATACTGCTTAATCACCAGGGAAGCATGGTACTGGTGAGGCTGTGCATTCTGGACCTCACCCAGAGGTTGCCTGACATGGGAAAGTCTACCTCAGGTCACTGGCCCCTCCCACCTGAGGACCCATGGCTATGTCATCATTACACACACATACTTTGAGTAAGTTAGATACTGCATTGTAAGTAGGGAAGCATCGTACTGGTGAAGCTGTGCATGAGGTGTGGCATATGATATTGGGAGAACAGAATATTATCATTTTCATGGAAGGGTTTGTTGAAGAAAGTGACAAGTTGCTTGTTTGTGGTTGATGTTGTACTTGATCATGATAAGAGTAGTAACAATTTGTTTGTGTGCACATACATTGTATATAATGTTATATTATAGAATAATTTGCAGAGCTTACCTCAGGCCATACAATTAGCTTATTTATGCGGGATGTGGTAACTGATGCTGTCTTTTTGTTATCACTTTCCACTTCAGTGAGATAATGAAAAATCTCCGAAACCTTTAGGAATAAATAGAAATCTGCACTTTAATGAGTAACTGCTTACAATTTCCATACCATATCATAACAAGGTTGTAATGGCCAGTTCCAATCAGATTTCAAGTTCTTCTCCACTGTTGAAGTATGCTGATAGAATACACTTTTTTGTTTTCCTGACTGGATCCTTCTGATGGCAGGCTGTGCCAGATATAAATAATTAATTTATATTCCTAAACTAACATGCGTTATTTACTTCCATTTCTTTCACCACTTTTCTGTTGAAATTATCCAACTAAGCAGCAATGATCTGTTGAATAAGAATGCTCTTTGATTTGACCATTATATGTGGAAAGTACTTTACTCTTGAGCTGATCCATTCTCCACTTATCAATGATGTTAAATCACATTTCTCTAGCTGAAAACTGGAGTGTGGTTTTGCTCCTTTTGTCCTGAGCTGAAAGAAAGGTGTTGTTCATTGTATACATTTATTTAATAAATCAACCTCAGCTTCAATTTCCACTGGTAAACTGGAATACTCCTGAATTGAAGTATTCCATTATGCAACCTTTCAAATATGTAACAACAACACACATGCCACTTACCAGAGTGTGGAACTTCTGAAAATATATTGGAGGTGGATTGGAATTGCATTTATCCAGGAATGTCTGCAAATCAATCAATGCATTGATGTGATGCAACTCAAACATGCATGCCATCACATACGGATGTCATAGAAGTTGTATAGATTGCCAATGATACATTCTCCTAAAATTGAATACATTATAATGGTAATAATTTGTTTACATCTTTACCTTCACTTCTATTGAGCAGTTGTAATCAGGAAGCGAAATCAAACTGACTTCTACATCATTATAATGAATCCACGCGTTCCTGCTGCGCACAATGCATGTATCTGAAAGAAGGTAATTTAATAAGTGATTTATTGTATTCTTCATGGATTACAATGTCCTTCATTTGCACTTTTTCCGTGATGAAGCTAAATAAATAAATGAAAAAATAATCATTACTGAAACGTGCGCATACAAACTTACCACCAAGGCACTTAGTTCATAGACACTATTGACACTGGAGCATGGATGAGTCAGTTGGTATGATCTGTAATACAAATAAGTCATTTGTGTTAAATGGTAATTGGGATGCAAACCTTGGAACTTCAATTCTGGTTTTGAGCTTTCTATATGTGTTATCGGCTGATACTCTTGAGCAATGAATAATTAGGATGGATGGAAATGATAATTCTCTCTGCTGAACAGATAAACGTTGGTTGCAACCTTCACAGAATCTATAGTGTAAATGGCACAAAATAAATTCGAACTACAGTAACACATCTAACACTTGTGGTCCTTCCATTTCAGAGAGTCTGCCATCTAGCCACTCCCTCATTATATCAAAAACACTTCTTCCATGTGTTTGGTTAACACCACATGGGATCACAGTGAAAGCATTGATTTCACACACATTCTTTTTGTTATATTGTGGTTAAGGCAGGCACTGGTTAGAACAAAAGGGGAATGCACCTTCGAACAACACTGGGACTGCCTTGTAACAGATGTGCAAATCTGCTGCCGGATTTTATGACCAATCTAGCAATAGAGGGCATATGTTGCTCATTTGATGTTTTGCCATGAAATTGTTCATTAAACCTCTGTTTCCATAAACAATCTCTCTAACAATGCAGTGATTCCTTCACAGCAGTCATTTTGAGCACCTCGAGTAAGACTGACCATTTCTGCACTGATTGCATCCTAATGTTTGTTTTATCAGAAATGTATTGCATTCTAACCATTGTGACATAATCTTACTGCAAGATTTGCAGGATCACAGGGATGATTCACCATTCCTTCCAAATCATTGCAAATGCTGACAAATGCTTCAAGTAGTGATGCCTTACTTAATGACATCATTGCTGTATAATGATTATAGGTAATCATAACTATGGTGCATGACACAAAATACAAAGTAAGAAAGTTACCACATACCTTTCATCATCATGTACAGTGGTGTTGTAAACAACGCTTGTATGGCAGCATTCAGCCAGCATATGTTTGATGAATTTTCCAGTCCTTTGTTCTGTTTTCGTGCAACTTCTATGATGGCTCCTGTTTCTTCCTGATAAATAAAAAAAGCCATAATAGAAGTATGGGGTACTTGCCAGACTTATATAGCATCTATTTTTGAACAACAACTTGCAGCTATGTTGAGTAGAGCTGCAATGCTCAACATGACTGCAAGTTCCTTAGCCCCTACATTTGCAGCAGTTCTAAGTGTTGTAGAAGCAGCCTTGTGACTTCTTTCAATAAAGGGATAAATGGCATGTTAATTTATATCCACCTTAAATCAATAATGCACCCTTGTGCCCTTACTTGTGGTCAAGGAGTGTATCCACAGACTCAGCAAAACAACCATCCACTTCTACTGCTTTGGCTACATCTCTATAATTTTATAGTTACAAATTTAATCTTACTAAACCAAATGTTTTATAATGTAACAACCTTGTTGTTGTGTTGGGTGTTACTTTCTTGCTTTGTTCATTGCTGCAATTGATACATTCTATTTATATATGATGCCGCAGTAAGATCGTTATTTAACATACGTCTGATTCTTAATAGAAAATGGTTTAGGTGGCTTCTGTTGACAATATACAATAGAATTGTTGATGGCATCATTGTTGACTTTTCTCTTTGACCATTTTTCCAAAATTTGGCGAAAACCTTTTTTGGACTCAGATGTCTATAACAAAAAAAGCTATTCATATGAAAAAGAAACAAAATACATTTATTAACACCTTCAGCCTTTTTCTTGAGGACTTGTGTAGGTCATCATAAAATTGCCGCTGTCTTCCCAATATTACTGGATAGTGATTGCGAATAAAAACATCTGGTCTCATGTGTATTTCTGTATGATCTATCCTTTTTAAGATGTAGTAGTTCCATGCTTCTATTGTTCCTGTTGTTTTGCACATATCTCTAGAAAGCTAAGACAAAGTGAACTTATTACATACTTAAATGGTAATAGTATAATACTTGGTTTTCATGTAATGTCTCCTGTTTATGGCGCTGAAGGTCCCCTACAATAGAAAACTAATGTGAGTCATGTTGAAGATGCGTAATTTAGAATGTGCCTTACCAAGCATAAGTCCACTCCAAAATGGAGCCATTGGAAACTAATTTTTCATTAACACATCAAAGTATTCAGGCTTATAGTACTTGTTTACAGTACTACCTCCATCAGCGAGTACCACCTTATCGGTTTTTCGGCTAAAGTAAGCTCCAAATGGATGATGAACAGTAAGATTGTAGTCATGATCAACAACAGCTTCAGGTTGTTCAGCCTCGTCTTGAAAGCACATCTGGTCTTCTCGAAAGGAATTGACCATACTGACTAAAGAATTATATGCCGTTACCATGCCATCAGTTTCCATCTTAGAGCAATACAATAACTTTAACAAACATACGATTTTTGACAACTCGTCAAGTGTTGAACAGTTTACTGCAATGGAAAAGCAGTACATGCTAAACCTGTATTGCTCATTTTGAAACCTGAAATGGAAATAACCAGTTACATTTATATTTGTAGCATAATGAAACGCACCACTTTTTGGTGTCCTGAATTCATGACATGGCTGGTACAGGCATGAGGCAAAATTTTTGAGAAGTCTTCGGGTTTACCTGAACCACTCACAATTCTAAAAGCTCTATGTAGGTAATCTCCAATTTATTCCATGCAGTACACTTGGAGAAAGCTGATCAGAAGCACTTGACTCCGGTCAATGATGACTTGACCAGGATTTATCAAATTACATGCACCGTACAATAAACTCTCAGCTCGTCTAAAACTTTGCAGAAAAAAAGATATGGATAGCACTGTGTGGTCCTCTGTAATTAGCTCTGCAACAGCAATTGGAGCCTTGCCATCAACAGGATGTTTTAAAACAAGTGCATAATAATAGACAGTAGGCTGTTTACCTATTTTCTTGGGTAAGGCAACTATTGTACCTGTTGCATCACAAAACAGCGGAGAAGATTTGGCTATCTCATGGTACAAACGAACTGAGGCCTCATTATAACATATGACACTGAATGGTGCAACATGAATATGCTGGATAAAGCCTTTAACAGATTTATTACTAGAAACTGATTCCATTAATAATTCGGTTTGAAGTATTAAGAGTGACATAATAAGATCCTTGTCACATTGCATTGCCAGCCTTGCTTCTGATGATATTTTTCTGATTACTGAACTTGAACAACCAACTTCATTTCTATTCCCTGATGCATACTGCTCAGAGCTAAGAGCTATCAGCCTTTGGTGGTACTCTTTTGATGGTGCAATGTGCGTCATTTGAAAATATTGTTGCATGTCGTTCCTTACAGACAAACTAATATTTCGAGCTTTTGTTTCCCTGTAACGTGCTGTGTAGATCCAGTGAACTTGACCTCAACAATGACACTATCTGCATGAATGTTTTGCTTAGTTATAGAAAGCTTTGCAGTTACTGGACATGAAGAAAAGGTGCAATAAGCATCTGCTCTGAAAATTGAACTAAACTGTTTCCTTGACTGGACTTGCTTTTTCCAGTGTCGCTTAAAAGCAAAACAGCAGCACTGGTTGATCTCAGATAGCCCATTTGCCATTACATGCACCCAAGATGGGTTCATAGTGTCCCCTATGCAGATTGTATCCCACACTATCTTTGTGATTGAAAAAGAACCACGATGTAGTGTGGATTTACAAAACATGTTGCTGGTTGGTAAGTCAGCAGATTGGGCAAGCAGTTCTGCTGTAATTCTACATAGATCTGTTTGCTGAAACAAACAAAGCACTATTAAATATTGTCACAAATTGTATAATACCTCCTATGTATTAACCTATTGCTTGTCATGGTCAGAACGAAATGAAGGGAAAGGTTATATAATTATTACTCTGCACACTTAAGTCATTTTACTAGTTATGGTAATGCAATTAATGGAACTATGTAAGGATTGTTGTAAGCAGATATTTAATTGTATCAAATCCCTCATATATAAACATACTCTAAATGTGTACATCAGATTATGGAAAGTGAAATACATATGCATACCCTGCACACCAGATATGACTATGTGTTTAGATCACTAGCTAATGAAATACGAACACACTCACAATGCAAACCACACAAACTCATATAGAACCCTTAAAAATTCAAACCTGTTGAGAAGTTGGAATGCCTCTTGATTCACTTGATAATTCTGTAGCAACAGTACACATGGAGTACATTATTCATGTAAAGCTGTTTGTACTTTCAATGTAGAAAGGATCCTCAATACACTCCTTACAGCAGGTAGAACATTTGTAAGTCTCAATAGATGATGCTTCTACTGTACTAATACCTACACAGCTACCGTGAAACCATTCATTGCAATAATCACAACCAATCATGAATCTAGAAAGAAATAAATAAGGGTATTTAAGCAATTTGTTACTAGCAGTACTCTTACTTTGATGGATCATAAGGTTGTTGACATAAACAATACAGTTGTAATGATTCCATCTTCACCCCCTGTGATAAATCCTAAATAAATATGCATCACTGACAAAGTACCTAATGTGTGCTCACCTTGTCATCTCTTCTCAGTGGGAATTCACTTGTTGATTCAGCCTGACAGAAATTCACAATATAATAAGTTAGACCAACATTACATTATTATGCGAACAGTGCCATGCTGTATCAATGTATCCTCTTTTTCAAACGCTTGAAGTGCATCTGTTCTATCACCCTCGTCTTCAGGCACTCTGATAATCCCTTCATCAACTTCATCAACATCATTTGTCTCAGGCACAGGAACTATTTCATCTCCCATCAATGGAACGGTAACCGTACTGTCATTAACCTCACCTAAAGTGGAGCAAAAAACAAACATAAGTTAGTGCAGATTGGTAAACCACCATATTACCAAGCAAAGTGTGCAGATCGCCTCTGTTACTTCTCTAGTATTTGTACACAGCCAGTACATACTTGTCTGATGGCCTGCTACAGCCAGAGAGAGATGCAGCTATTAAAAACCAGTACCCACATGGAGCTTTCCTTGAGGCATCAAGAGGGGGCTAGCCTCTATTGACAAGAACAGCTACAAAACTTGCAGGATCAATGTTGTATTTTGTTCGTACCTGAGAAAATTTTGCAAAATAAACAGTGCAGATACCATTAAGCAGTACATACCATGCTAATACAATTTCAACCACACAATAAAGTAAGGAAAAAATCCGTGTTAAAATACTATCTAGGAATATTCTAGACAATAAGCATTCTACACCAAGTCATGCCACTCACACAAACTGTGCTAATAGAGAATTAACACATACAATTAAATGCTAATAAAGAGAAAATTGACACAGGTCAGATAGTCTCTCTGTAGGAGACCCACTACAATGCTTCCCTAAGGTAATTACAACACTCAATGTATGCATGGGTAATGATGACATAGCCATGGGTCCTCAGGTGGGAGGGGCCAGTGACATGAGATAGACTTTACCATGTCAGGCAACCTCTGTGTGAGGTCCAGAATGCACAGCCTCACAAGTACCATGCTTCCCTGGTGATTAAGCAGTATCTAACTTAATGTATGTGTGTGTAATGATGACATAGCCATGGGTCGTCAGGTGGCCGGGAGGGGCCAGTGACCTGAGGTAGACTTTCCCATGTCAGGCAACCTCTGGGTGAAGTCCAGAATGCACAGCCTCACCAGTACCATGCTTCCCTGGTGATTTAGCAGTATCTAACTTACTCAATGTATGTGTGTGTAATGATGACATAGCCATGGGTCCTCAGGTGGGAGGGGCCAGTGACATGAGATAGACTTTACCATGTCAGGCAACCTCTGTGTGAGGTCCAGAATGCACAGCCTCACAAGTACCATGCTTCCCTGGTGATTAAGCAGTATCTAACTTAATGTATGTGTGTGTAATGATGACATAGCCATGGGTCGTCAGGTGGCCGGGAGGGGCCAGTGACCTGAGGTAGACTTTCCCATGTCAGGCAACCTCTGGGTGAAGTCCAGAATGCACAGCCTCACCAGTACCATGCTTCCCTGGTGATTTAGCAGTATCTAACTTACTCAATGTATGTGTGTGTAATGATGACATAGCCATGGGTCCTCAGGTGGGAGGGGCCAGTGACATGAGATAGACTTTACCATGTCAGGCAACCTCTGTGTGAGGTCCAGAATGCACAGCCTCACAAGTACCATGCTTCCCTGGTGATTAAGCAGTATCTAACTTAATGTATGTGTGTGTAATGATGACATAGCCATGGGTCGTCAGGTGGCCGGGAGGGGCCAGTGACCTGAGGTAGACTTTCCCATGTCAGGCAACCTCTGTGTGAGGTCCAGGATGCACAGCCTCACAAGTACCATGCTTCCCTGGTGATTAAGCAGTATCTAACTTAATGTATGTGTGTGTAATGATGACATAGCCATGGGTCGTCAGGTGGCCGGGAGGGGCCAGTGACCTGAGGTAGACTTTCCCATGTCAGGCAACCTCTGGGTGAAGTCCAGAATGCACAGCCTCACCAGTACCATGCTTCCCTGGTGATTTAGCAGTATCTAACTTACTCAATGTATGTGTGTGTAATGATGACATAGCCATGGGTCCTCAGGTGGGAGGGGCCAGTGACATGAGATAGACTTTACCAAATCAGGCAACCTCTGGGTGAGGTCCAGAATGCATAGCCTTACCAGTACCATGCTTTCCTGGTGATTAAGTAGTATCTAACTTACTCAATTTATGTGTGTGTAATGATGACATAGCCATGGGTCCTCAGGTGGGAGGGGCCAGTGACATGAGATAGACTTTACCAAGTCAGGCAACCTCTGGGTGAGGTCCAGAATGCACAGCCTCACCAGTACCATGCTTTTCTGGTGATTAAGTAGTATCTAACTTACTCAATGTATGTGTGTGTAATGATGACATAGCCATGGGTCCTCAGGTGGGAGGGGCCAGTGACCTGAGGTAGACTTTCCCATGTCAGGCAACCTCTAGGTGAGGTCCAGAATGCACAGCCTCACCAGTACCATGCTTCCCTGGGGATTAAGCAGTATCTAACTTACTCAATGTATGTGTGTGTGTAAAGATGACATAGCCATGGGTCCTCAGGTGGGAGGTGCCAGTGACATGAGATAGACTTTACCAAGTCAGGCAACCTCTGGGTGAGGCCCAGAATGCACAGCCTCACCAGTACCATGCTTCCCTGGTGATTAAGTAGTATCTAACTTACTCAATGTATGTGTGTGTAATGATGACATAGCCATGGGTCCTCAGGTGGGAGGGGCCAGTGACCAGAGGTAGACTTTCCCATGTCAGACAACCGCTGGGTGAGGTCCAGAATGCACAGCCTCACCAGTACCATGCTTTTCTGGTGATTAAGTAGTATCTAACTTACTCAATGTATGTGTGTGCAATGATGTGTGTGTGTGTAATGATGACATAGCCATGGGTCCTCAGGTGGGAGGGGCCAGTGACATGAGATAGACTTTACCAAGTCAGGCAACCTCTGGGTGAGGTCCAGAATGCACAGCCTCACCAGTACCATGCTTCCCTGGTGATTAAGTAGTATCTAACTTACTCAATGTATGTGTGTGTAATGATGACATAGCCATGGGTCCTCAGGTGGGAGGGGCCAGTGACCTGAGGTAGACTTTCCCATGTCAGGCAACCTCTGGGTGAGATCCAGAATGCACAGCCTCACCAGTACCATGCTTCCCGGGTGATTAAGCAGTATCTAACTTACTCAATGTATGTGTGTGTAATGATGACATAGCCATGGGTCCTCAGGTGGGAGGGGCCAGTGACCAGAGGTAGACTTTCCCATGTCAGACAACCTCTGGGTGAGGTCCAGAATGCACAGCCTCACCAGTACCATGCTTTTCTGGTGATTAAGTAGTATCTAACTTACTCAATGTATGTGTGTGCAATGATGTGTATGTGTGTAATGATGACATAGCCATGGGTCCTCAGGTGGGAGGGGCCAGTGACATGAGATAGACTTTACCAAGTCAGGCAACCTCTGGGTGAGGTCCAGAATGCACAGCCCCACCAGTACCATGCTTCCCTGGTGATTAAGCAGTATCTAACTTACTCAATGTATGTGTGTGTAATGATGACATAGCCATGGGTCCTCAGGTGGGAGGGGCCAGTGACCTGAGGTAGACTTTCCCATGTCAGGCAACCTCTGGGTGAGATCCAGAATGCACAGCCTCACCAGTACCATGCTTCCCGGGTGATTAAGCAGTATCTAACTTACTCAATGTATGTGTGTGTAATGATGACATAGCCATGGGTCCTCAGGTGGGAGGGGCCAGTGACATGAGGTAGACTTTACCAAGTCAGGCAACCTCTGGGTGAGGTCCAGAATGCACAGTCTCACCAGTACCATGCTTCCCTGGTGATTAAGCAGTATCTAACTTACTCAATGTATGTGTGTGTAATGATGACATAACCATGGGTCCTCTAGTGGGAGGGGCCAGTGACCTGAGGTAGACTTTCCCATGTCAGGCAACCTCTGGATGTGGTCCAGAATGCACAGCCTCACCAGTACCATGTTTCCCTGGTGATTTAGCAGTATATATTTTACTCAATGTATGTGTGTGTAATGGTGACATAGCCATGGGTCCTCAGGTGGGAGGGGCCAGTGACATGAGATAGACTTTACCAAGTCAGGCAACCTCTGGGTGAGATCCAGAATGCACAACCTCACTAGTTCCATGCTTCCTTGGTGATTTAGCAGCATCTAACTTACTCAAGGTATGTGTGTAATGATGACATAGCATAGGTTCTCAATTGGGAGGAGTCAATTACATGAGCTAGACTTTGCTACGTCTGGCAACCCCTGGGTGGGGCCCAGAATGGAAGCACATTCAAATGCGCCCCATAAGTACCGAAAATCATATCGTTTCTTAGGTAATTGTTATCCTGCCAGCGGCAAAATCAATTACGTCATCGGCCGCACGGCCGTTCATTTGTGTTAATTGGTGTGGAATGTGCGGCTGTGGAATGTACGGCTAACTTCTAAGCGGTTGACGCCGGCCACTGCCGTAGTGTACAGGTATTAGTGTCGTGGTCCATTTGAAATCATAAAGTAATGTCTTACTTCGCGCTTGTAGCAAACAGGTAAATGCACGCCGAGCGCACGTTCGTCTATCCACGCCGATGCATGAAAGAAATATTCAAATGTATTGAACCAAGGGCACATTTCGAGCATTTAGATAACCACACGCTCCTCCCACTCACACACGCACCAGCACTTATAACGTGCACTATTAGGGCGCGCCCACCATTTGATGTTTATTAATCATTTTCATTATTGACCTCTAAAGAAAATGATTACGTAATAACGAAAGTAATTAATTTTGTTCTTGATTCTCCTGCTCGCAAAATGAAAGCGAAAAATAAAATAATGCATTTCTTATATTTAAAAAAATAATCCTACTGCGTTAATGTTTGAAAAAAATCAAATACTTTACATGCGTTTTCAATGCATAGACATGTATGGATGTCCGAAATTGCTGGACATGTAAAGCGGACAAACAATTGAAACGATTTGAAAGGCATGTCAAAAGGGATGTTGCAGTTGTACATGTACGTCGTTTCGTTCTTTTGGTTGATAATTGGACACAAACTGGCGCTAGGCCGCCTATGATTGACCATGCCACTCAAACCTGGCAGGTTTTCCAGCTCTCCTTGATCATTTACAAAAGGCAAGGATCAATTGTCCCAGGCAGAAGTTGAAACCTCAAGACAGCTATCACGAATACGCATCCATGTGGAACGTGCCATTGGGAGGTTGAAGAATTATGGTCTGTTAAGTTCAACGCTACCTATTTCTCTACTCAAGACAGCTACTGATGTTAATTATGCCACAATTGACAAAATACTCATTACATGTGCTGAATTATCTAATCCTCATCCTTGTTTAGTGTAACTGTCCTTTAATTGAGGTACATTGTATACATATACTTCATGTGAATTTATACAATCGCGTACATTGTAAACATGCATACATCATGTGATTACAATTGTGCACATATACATGTACATTACAGTGCTCCATCACATTTAGAACAGTGCCATGTACCCGTAGGTGGGAATTGCAGTCCCACACATGAGAAATGGAACCATCCAATAGGGCATGTTGGGTTGTCACAAAATACCATTTTGCCATACTCAATGTCGTGACAAAAACAAAAATTCTCAGCCCCAACAAAAAGTGAACTTTCTTCTATTGCTTTTGGCAGAAAGTGCTTCACATAAAACTCTCACAGCTTTAGGGAAACCTTTTCCCAAAAAGGCTTATCTCTGTATATTCGTTGAATAAATAATCCTTTTGCTGTTCATACAACAAAGTCACACAATTGTTTGTCACATATTGCAAGTTGGCCTTGAACTTGTGTGTAGTATTTGTGTATTGTGTTCAATCCATGTTCTTTCAGAAAGAACTTTGGTTTTCCTTTGCAATTATTAGGATCAACGTCCTTGATTGAGAATGGACATTTGATTTCAACTATACCTTCACCGCAACAACCACAGCACGTAACACCATCAAGGACTAGAACCAAGACAGGGATATAATGGATTCACTACAAGTCCAGATATTCTACACTCAAAACTCACATGTGTGTGAGACATCTGTTGAGCGTAAGCATCTCTTGCTGTACTTTCGTTAGCAACACCCCATCTGATAGCTGGTAGTGTAGATACATCGTTTGGTTTCAAAAGCCTTGAAACCAAAGCACTTGCATCCTCTTTATGCGTGAAAACATCATGAAAAAGTGATGCAGTCAAACGCCCTCGTCTTTGATCGTACCATTCTGTACATTTTCTCTGAAGTCTCGTATGCATTTCAATCATTTTAGCATCTTCCTTACTTACCTTCATTCTAAAAAAGACTTCTTGAGCCATTTCTTCGTATGATTGATCCTCAGTAAACTCCATAGAATGAAACAGTTCTATTGGTGTTTCAGGTAACTGGCTCATTGAGTGTTCTGCAGATAACAGGTGATCTTCAGATATCTTGGACGGATCAGCTGCTTCACCAACTACTGTACTACAAGTAGGCTGTGAAGATTCTGTTGTTGCTAGGCTTTGGAACTTGCTCTCCATTGAAAGAAGGTAATAAATACACAAGCATCAGGAACCACATTGTGCAGAGACAATAAAGTTGATGATGGTGAAAGAAGTGGAGTTTGATGCTTCTTAATTCTATGAGGAATAGCAGATTGAATTGCACTGGCTTGATCTTGTTTTGCGTCTTTCTCATAAGATGGGTTCACAAATTCCATATTAATAATCATGGCTGGTTGGACCTATAATGATAATGTTCATGCAGTTAAAAGAATACCTCAGATCGATAGACTGAATAATAACAAATGTTTATGAATATCATGCATGCTTGCTCAGCTTAGCTGCATGTCATACCTTATCAACAAAGGTTTTGTTCCAAACACATGGCTGAGATGTGCAAGATGGTTTGTTGTAACCTAATCTGCAAGCAGCTTCAATCTTAAAAAGCAATGCAGCAACATGGCTGCACACTTCGCCCAAACTGCAAGCAAAAAAAAGATGTCATTTCACGTATGCATACATTAGATATTTTATTGATTGTTACGTCATATGAACGCACGTGATTATTATTGTTGCAATAGCGTGACCGACAAGGTTCCTCGCGTAATAATCGTTAGACATCGTCGCGCTGCGTGATTCTACAAGGAGATATAAGGTGGCTAGGAGCAATTATCCATTGACCTTTCCCGAATACTTACATAATTTGTGAGTCTTCCTTATAACTTACCCAGCCATGCAGGTACAATGTGCAGTTTCCACAGTGCCATTTGTTCGATTGATAATGACCCATGCCTCGTTTGGCTTTTGCATCGCTCGTTGGCTAGGGTTCACTAAAGCCTTTAGAATGCAAAACTGTGTGCTGCGCTCGCAGTCACTGGTACTACCCACGTCATAATACGAACATACCCGTTAAAAAAGTAGTTGTAAGCTTCCACCAAGGATTTGTAGGCTTTAAGCGACTCTTGTCTGTATGTACCTTCGGTGTTCACTAAATAGGAGTACAGGTCTCCGAACTCCATTGTGGGCCACCTCTTTACATATTCAGACCAAAGCCCTTCGTCAATACCAAACGGATCTGGAAGACCTATTCCACCGATCCGTAGCTTTTGCAAGTTAGTAGCGCTTTCGCGCATCCCATGAAATAGATGAAAAATAAGCACTTATCTGCACCGCCATGCGTCCCTACCACCCACGCAAAATTGGGCGTGGCAATTTTTGGTGCAAACGGTCTATACCCACCGTTTAATCTTGACTTCTTATTGTCCAGCACTTGGGAGACAGTGTTTAGATCAGACCCAGACTATTTAGCCTTTTAAACTGCTCTTCTTGTTTCAGCATGATCAAGGTAGCATTTGTGCTCACCAACCCGCTTGGATTCAGGGCCTTTTTGGTACCACCAGGTTCTTTCTGCGTCTCGCTTCGATCTGCGTCGTCTTTTCTTGCTCGCTTTGTCTCAGGGTCTTTTTCGTACCGCGCGCGTCCAGCGTCTCGCATGGGTCATCATCAGAGATACAGTTTGAAGATACAAATTAAAATAGGATGACGAAGGTCGTACCTTGCCCTTTTCTTAACCCGATCTCTTCTATTTCTTTGCTCGCTTCGTTTCAGGATCTTTTATGTACCGCGCTTGACCAGCGTCTCGCATGGGTCATCATCATAGCTACAGTAAGAAGCAAATTTATACATGTTGATAGCAGGGTTGATAGACTAGATGGGAAGATATACAAATTAAAATAGGATGACGAGGTTCTGTACCTTGCCCTTTTCCTGACCCAATTCACTCAAGATCCCGTTGTCGTTCGTCGGCGCGGCTCGCTTCTGCTCAGAGTTCGCCTGGTAACGCTCTCCGGCTTTTGCTTTGTTTGCCACCGAACTAGGTTCATGCTTTGCTCACATTGTACCGATCTCTTTTGACGCGAAGGCATGTTTTCAAGGCAATTCATCAAAGTTCCAATAGCAATTTGTATAGACGAAAGCCCGACAACATATGGGTCCAAGCCTTTACTTACGATCCTTATCCAACTGTCCATCCGCAAGTATACTTCATTTTTTATAAATCGACAAAATACACCCACGCACACTCTTTATTAATTTATATCGAAACTGATATAAACTATATAGTTTCAATATTCACAACGGATGAAACGCCGCATCGAGCGCTACGTTTTGGTGCAAATATCATTTCCCCTGCTTTTCCTAACTTGAGTTATGTTTGACGAAAGAAAGGAGAAGGAGGAGGAGAAAAAATGGCGGATTCGAGGGATCGACTATACCGTCTGGAGACAACGGCAGTTTGCGAACATCGCGCGTTGGACTATAGATGCAGCGTGTTTTGGGCAGATTTTATAGCGACTGGCAAGTGGCTACGAAGCGTATAACGCTCGATCGAAACTTAATATTAAATTTTTTCCGCCAACATGTTATCAGCGGATCCACGGCGTCGCGGAGGGGGGCGGGGGGAGGGACATTACGCACATAATTGTATATAAGTATCCCTAGACCTATGGCTCTTAAGGGTTGCGATATGAAGAGTGCGCATATATATATGGTATAGTCTCTACTATACGACAATACACCAGTTAAATGGGAGGGATCAACAGGTATTTGATGTTAAATGAACAAGATGCAGCTCTCTCAAAAAACGCCATATCAATGAGGCCATGGCGCATCTAGCCGCAATGGATTTTTTTGGTTTACGGTATTGTCTAATTATGGACCCTTTTGTCCAGCCATATGTATACAGGGCACGATAAAAATAACTGCAAGTTATTAATTTGTATTACATGTTGCGAATGGATTACATCAGCTGGTAAGCGCCATTTTTTTCCAGCCGTGAATTCTATTATGGCCAACAGAGACCTTGTTCGCTTTTAAATTGTTAGGAAGGAAAATATCTTTATGTGTCATTATTCTTTGTGGAATATTGTAATGAGGTCAAAAAAATAACACCGCATTGTATACTTGTCTATGGGAAGCACTATTTTGCTTTTTGGAAGCGAAAAGTTCAATATAAAGGGATAATTTTTTTATTGATTTGATGAATTGTAGTACTGATTGAGATAGATCCGTTGGCGCAAGTGTTGTATCACCTAGGGCTGGTTAGTTATAATCATTTTCCGTACAAAATCAATAGAACAATTCTTGAATATTACACAAAAATCATACTTAAGCCTTGGTAAACATTAGCAACAGCATGCAATTACAAATGACCAAAATCCTGACTTTCAGGTTTGCTCATTTCTCGATAAGTTGGTACGCTAGTTATACGCCTGTCGCGTTTTTGTAATGATTTCACGACCCGGGTCAATTCCTATATAGGAAGCTATCGTAGTTCCTGATCATGTACATGTAGCGGGCTTTTCCACTGCATTTTTGTGAACATGATGTATAGCAACCATGCACAAGAGTTATTTTAGGGTTTTACATGTAGCTGTTCATATGTGTGCATGCTTTCCTAAATTTGTTTTGTATATTTTAGAAATCATAATAATGCACATGTTACACAACTGCTATGGACTATGGACTTCCTATTTTCAATGCATCATATACTACTGTATGCTAAAATTGTGGGATCTTGCTTTAACTTCGTGTTTTTATCCCCGAATCCCATGATTATCAAAACCCACTATGGGTTTTTGCTGATATGAGCACCAGCACATTAAAAATGATACAGATGGGGTAAATAATCGTAAACTACATGCATACATGCATGTACAACAGAAATTTCTCCATGTGCTGTTTGATAGCTCGGGCTTTAAATGTACTCGAACGAAACCGTAAAACACCACTACCATTCTCATTCCCGCCTGATGTAGCGACACCTCGTGTTAAAATACTCAATCGGCTATCATGATTCAGTAGTACCATGCACTATTGTGTCGCGTGAGAAATGCACAAAATGACTTGGTATCTGGGAACCAATAAAACGCTCAACTAAATTTGCGCATGGTATGTAGGATATAGTTTTAATAGTGTTTCGGCAACAACTTCATGTCAGGACCTGTTGTTATTATACACTAGTCTGGCACGCAAATTTTTTAATTTGCGCACTTGCAATCACATAAGCGTGGGCGTACCGTAGAAGACTCGTTTTTATCTTTGCAGAAACAGAGGTTTGGCCCAATATATCGTACTCTTACTGTTTTAATGTTCTCGTGAGCAGACGACACATCAATATTTAAAGATGACGCAAGGTATTACATAATGACATACGTTTATGAAATCATTAATTATGCTCGGTTGTAATTAATTTATTTGTCTTGAATCAGGAACTACGATATAGGAATCGTAGTTCCTATATAGGAATTGACCCGGGTCGTGAATATCGTTAAAAAACGCGACCCGCGTATAACTCGCGTACCGAGAAACGGATAGTGTTGCTCTTTGTTGCTATCGAACAAGAAGTCAAAGACGGTCATTTTGATGTTTTACTCCAGTCTTCAAACTGTTTGCTGAGAACAAAAACGTTCGTGTTTTACCTCGTCCCCAGGCCAAATCTTCTCCGTCGTCTCAACGTCGTCGTCGTCGTCGTCGTCGTCGTCTTCTAATTCTCGGGTGAGTATAACTCGGGATAGGAATGGTTTTAAAGAGAGCCAATTATACCAATCGCTTTAGAATCTCTTGGAAGGACATCTTCAAGTATCAGATGTATGCATAAAACTGACATACGTAATCATTACGTAATGCGCGTTCCCATGGCGACATTTACGTATATTTAGAATTGTGCAAACAAGCTAAACAACGAGACCGACGAGTTAGAATTCTCCCGCGTTCCTTACAGGGATTCCAAACAAAAGTGGACGTCTCCTCGTGACGGTAATTGTAACGGGGGGGCGGCGGGGGGGACTTGCCAGATAAATAAAAAAAATAGAGGAAACAAGTGAAGAAAAACATTCTCTAACGAGAAAGATGGTGGGATATAGGAATTGGAGGCAAAGGTGGTGTAAAAAGGAAGGGTACAAGGTTTTGGGAAAAGAAAAACGATACAAAAATCCTATATTTAGCACGTGTAAATGTAACAGAACCAAAAGAAGTGCTAAATATAGGATTTTTGTATCGTTTTTTTTTCCCAAAACCTTGTATCCTTCCTTTTTACACCTCCAATTCCTATATCCCACCAACTTTCTCGTTAGAGAATGTTTTTCTTCACTTGCTTAGTTAATGGATGCTTAACGTTCTTTTCATGATACACGTATATTATAATCAGACCGTGAATGTATTTGAAATTCAATTTGAAAAAAAATAATTTTAGCTAATTGATTTGAATTGCCTAAAAAAATCACCAAACATCAACACAGAAAAGTTTAGGCTAAGCATGTGACAGCGTCACATTCTGTCCAGCCAATCACATTGCAAGGGCGTAGACAAGAGGGGGGGGGGGGGGGGGGGGGGGGGGGGCTTTAGCCCCCCCAGATTTTTGCAGTTGAGTTATTTATTTTTTAAAACTTCAAATAATGTACAGGATAAACAAGTATTTAACTAGTAAACTATGTAACTATGTATGAGTCAACCAACTAAGTAGAGGTCTGAGACTTTAGCACGGGGACCTGCCCTTGCAAGAAATGCTCTGGCATTCGAGCGCACAAGGGAAAGGTTTAGTCTTGAATAAATGCTGTCCAGAGTGGTGGAAGTGGAGGAATTAACCTGGACTGAAAGGCGGGAAGCAAGTTTCTTGAATGTGTTAGAGGCTAGTTGGCCCCAGGCCCCGATTTGAATTAATAATTTTTTTGTCTTGAAACATGATAAATCATATTAAAAACAAATTTATTGGTGAAATCAGAATTCTCAAAATCTCTATGATCACAACTTTACTCATGTCCTCCATTTCTGGCAATGGTGCTATGAGTATCGGGTAAGTGAGGATTATAATTTTTGCGCATTATAGTAGTACGACACAAAAAGATTTGGCGATACCCAACGCCGGCGTACTACTAGCACTCAAAAGAGCATCAATCTCACACCTTGGCCATTCAACACAAAACTAATGGCAGTACATAGAGAAATACCGTTAATTCAATTGAACGCATTACAGTGTGTCACCATTTCAATTATTTCCGGGCTTAGCATTGCGCATGCGTTCAGAGTAGGAAAATGGCTGTTGTGTTTACCAGAAAGTGCACAGATCTGTATAATATTGGTGGCTCGAAAAGGCAGCCGGAGATCAACCTTGTCACGTCCGATGATTTAGATACTTCGAACGACGAAAGAAAGGAGTTGAAAGCGCAGGTAGCTCTATATCAGGAAGAAATAATGAAGCAGCAAAAAGAGATTAATACGCTCAAGGCAGAGCGACAGGTAACCCCGTTCGTTACATGGTTAGCGTCCGCTTTTCGGCAACACCTTTGTTCTTACATCGTAGCCGAGCCTCTTTCGCAGGTACGCACCTTGGAGCTACAACAACTTGAACTCGACCTACATGACTCACGGATATATAAAGATAAACCTGTTGAAGAGCGGTGGAATGACATGTGTAAGTATTTGGAATGGAGTAAGGATTGGGATACAGATAGCGAAATACCATCTGTTGTTACTTACATCGACGAAAACGCCGATGAGCGTCTATTATACAATGACGTCAACTGTTATGACGAATACGTGAAGGAGGGTCGTGAAATGCTAAAGCAGCTGCCGGAAGATCACTATGCCAAAGAATTACTTGCCCTGTGGAATATGCTCATTATAAAACTTGGACACTCCAACTGAACTGTAGTTGAAGTCACTGCATGCATGTATGTTGTTTTTGTCTATGTAAGGATCATTTTCTGTGAACTCCAAAGAGCCCTTACGCATCCTATAAGGCACTGAATTTATAATTAGCCATACATTTCAATGGGAGTGTCGCTTTTCTTTTGCTTGTCCTGGAAAATTTGAAGTATCACAAGGGTAATTTTGCTGGTCATCATCCCGTGTGTAGCAAAATCTTATCTGCCATTCATTAATTCTCATGTATGAAAGGGTACTGTGTTTGCATGTGAATACTAATCCCGTGCTATGGTGGTAGGTAACACGGCAGCGAGATCCCTACTGAAAGGAGAGGTGTGGTCATTGCATCATACACCATTACGGCATACATCGAGGTCAACTGGCAGGGATCCACTGAGGGTCCCCCCATGCTGTTTGCCACCTCTGTTAGTTCAGCTGCTACCAAGTCTACATTCCTGTACTCGATGCCGAATAGGTGACTGTATATTACATGCCTCTTGGAAGATGTTGGTTATGTCAGCTCCTGTGTGCAAATGAGGGTGTGTGGAGAGTAGGGGAGGGGGAATAGTAACAGTGAAGGGGACTGACGTACTGCCACCAATCCCTGAGGGACCCAGTGTTTTCTATTCACCACTAAGGGGCTTGAGGTACACATAGCAGAGGCATAATGGCAAGGTTTCATGCTCAATATGACATCACTTCCACCCAATAGGAAATGGTGTCACATACACACAACACACGTACACAAACACTTACACACACATATACACATATGCACACACACATGTACGGTACATACACACAACACACGTGCGCACACACATACACAACACACGTAATCACATGCACACACATGTATACACACATGCACACACATGTATACAGAAACGTACACACACACATGTATACACATGCACACATGCGCATATACACATGCACACACACACACGTATACACACACACGTATACACACATACACGTACACACATGCACACACACACTATATATATATACACACACACACAGCTCCACCTCTCTTTATGCACCTCACACACTAAGCCCTACCTCCCTTTGTGGGTAGCTTTCAGACCTAAGACAGCGTGGTTGGGATGACATGGACCCATCAGAGGCTGCCAAGAAGAGGAGGCATGGCCTACAGGGAGGGAAGAAGTCAAAGTGAGTGGGCATGGGGAGGGGAGAGGGAGGGGGGGCTAACTTGGACATGGGATACCACATAGGGTCATAGGCAGCTATACACACACACCCACACAACATAGGCTAAAGATGGAGATGTGGGAGCTGAAGGAGAAGAAGGCTTTGAAGAAGCAGGCCAGACTGCAGGTAAGGGATGAGTTAGTGTCCATGTCCATGTGCTCTCTATGCTGGTCTTTGGCCTCTTCCAGTCACTCACATTTTCCCTCAGGAAATTGAGGAGGTAAGAGAGACAGAGAAGACAAGATGGAAGAGCTTCACTGACAAGGTAGGATAAAAATATAGAGCTTTGGCAGGTGCAGAATTCATCAACCTTCTCTTTTCTCTACTCTCTCCCTCTCCCCCTCACTCTCTCTCCTCCCTCTCTGAGTCTCTCTCTCTCCCTCCCTCCCTCCCTCTCTCTCTCTCTCCCTCCCTCCCTCTCTCCTTTGCTCCTACTCTCTGATCCTTCCTTATTCTCCATTCACCAGTCAAGCAAGCAGCATGACGCGTCAGGAATTGCGTCCGGCAATGATGGCGAGGAATACCGTTAATTCACATTACAGTGTGTCACCATTTTCAATATTTCCGGGCGTAAACCGTTACTTGCATTGCGCATGCGTTCAGAGTAGGAGAATGGCTGTTGTGTTTACCAGAAAGTGCAATATTGGTGGCTCGAAAAGGCAGCCGGAGATCAACCTTGTCACGTCCGATGTTTTAGAGGCTTCGAACGACGAAAGAAAGGAGTTGAAAGCGCAGGTAGCTCTATATCAGGAAGAAATAATGAAGCAGCAAAAAGAGATTAATACGCTCAAGGCAGAGCGACAGGTAACCCCGTTCGTTACATGGTTAGCGTCCGCTTTTCGGCAACACCTTTGTTCTTACATCGTAGCCGAGCCTCTTTCGCAGGTACGCACCTTGGAGCTACAACAACTTGAACTCGACGTACATGACTCACGGATATATAAAGATAAACCTGTTGAAGAGCGGTGGAATGACATGTGTAAGTATTTGGAATGGAGTAAGGATTGGGATACAGATAGCGAAATACCATCTGTTGTTACTTACATCGACGAAAACGCCGATGAGCGTCTATTATACAATGACGTCAACTGTTATGACGAATACGTGAAGGAGGGTCGTGAAATGCTAAAGCAGCTGCCGGAAGATCACTATGCCAAAGAATTACTTGCCCTGTGGAATATGCTCATTATAAAACTTGGACACTCCAACTGAACTGTAGTTGAAGTCACTGCATGCATGTATGTTGTTTTTGTCTATGTAAAGGATCATTTTCTGTGAACTCCAAAGAGCCCTTACGCATCCTATAAGGCACTGAATTTATAATTAGCCATACATTTTAATGGGAGCGTTACTTTTCTTTTGCTTGTCCTGGAAAATTTGAAGTATCACAAGGGTAATTTTGCTGGTCATCATCCCGTGTGTAGCAAAATCTTATCTGCCATTCATTAATTCTCATGTATGAAAGGGTACTGTGTTTGCATGTGAATACTAATCCCGTGCTATGGTGGTAGGTAACACGGCAGCGAGATCCCTACTGAAAGGAGAGGTGTGGTCATTGCATCATACACCATTACGGCATACATCGAGGTCAACTGGCAGGGATCCACTGAGGGTCCCCCCATGCTGTTTGCCACCTCTGTTAGTTCAGCTGCTACCAAGTCTACATTCCTGTACTCGATGCCGAATAGGTGACTGTATATTACATGCCTCTTGGAAGATGTTGGTTATGTCAGCTCCTGTGTGCAAATGAGGGTGTGTGGAGAGTAGGGGAGGGGGACTAATAACAGCGAGGGGGACTGACGTACTGCCACCAATCCCTGAGGGACCCAGTGTTTTCTATTCACCACTAGGGGGCTTGAGGTACACATAGCAGAGGCATAATGGCAAGGTTTCATGCTCAATATGACATCACTTCCACCCAATCGGAAATGGTATCACATACACACACACGTATACAAACACTTACACACACACACATATGTACATACACACTACACATGTGCGCACACACATACACAACACGTACACACACATACACAACACATGTAATCACACGCACATGCATACACACACACGCACAGTCACAGGTGTACACAGGGCCACCTTCTTCACCCTCTACACCCTCTATACTAGTCTGGGGACCGGATGACTTGCTTGCGACAGTCAGTTATCTGGTACACAAACTGCAGTACCTTTACTCAGTATGGCATATCTCTCTAGACCATTCATATTCACTGCCTTTCTTTCTATCTTACCTCCTTCTCCTCCTCTCCCTCCACCTCTTCCTATCTTCCTTCATCCACCCATCCTCCTCCCCTCTTCTTCCCTCCTCCTCCTCTCCTCCTCCCCTCCTCCTCCTCCTCTCCCCCTCCTTCTCTTACTCCCTAACATTTTCCCTCCTACCTTCCTTCCTATTACACCTATCCCTCCTCTTCCTTTCTTTTGATTGCATCCACACCTCCACCTCCTCCTCATCCTCCTATTTCTACCTTCCTACCCGTTGCATCCTCCCCTCCTCCTTTCATTCATCCCGTTGCATCCACCCCCACCTTCTCCTCCTCGTCCTCTACCTCCTTCTCGATCCTCCTCTCCCTCCTCCTCTTCCTATTTTCCTTCATCCACCCATCCTCCTCCTCCCCTTCTCCTCCTCCCTATCCTGTCCCCTCCTCCTCCTCTTACTCCCCCTCATTTTCCCTCCTACCTTCCTTCCTATTACACCTCCCCTCCCTCCCCTCCTTTCTTTTGATTGCATCCACACCTCCCCTACTCCTCCTCCTACTTCTACCGTCCTACCCATTGCATCCTCCCCTCTCCCCCTTGCATTCTTCCCATTGCATCCACCCCCACCTTCTCCCTCTCCTCACCTCCTGCTCCTCCTCTCCCACCTCCTATCTTTCTCATCCACCCATCTTCCTCCTCCCCTCCTCCTCCCCTCCTTCTCCCCTCCCCTCCCCTCTCCTCCTCCTCCCCTCCTCCTCCCCTCCCCCTCCTCCTCCTCTTACTCTCATTTTCCCTCCTACCTTCCTTCCTATTTACACATATCCTTCCCTCTCCTCTTTTCTTTTGATTGCATCCACACCTACCCCGCCTCCTCCTCATCCTACTTCTACCTTCCTACCTTTTGCATCCAAGCTTGCCTCCTCCTCCTTCCATGTCCATACAGGAGTATTGATTGTGAGGTTTCATAAAGCCATGTCCATACATGTAATGACCAGCTAATATTAGATAATTATTTGACAATTTAGATATTGCTCCATTTTGACAGGATGGCTGCATGTATAGTACAAAAATGGCCGGTTTCCTCTTGTCTTTCCACTTGCCTTATGCAAAGGTGGAGTGTCATGCATTCTGTGAGACATCCAAATACACATGTTGTATCAACTGGCCATAAGGTTCTACTAATCTTATCATGCACCATGCAGTTTCATTTTCGCATGCACACAGACACCCCTGAGTTTCATTTTCGCATGCACACAGACACCCCTGAAGGCTGAAGGTTGCCATGGAGGGGTGTGACTTGGATGTGTGGATCTCCATGAAGATCATGTGATGGGTGTGATCTCATTGCAAGGTGAGTCAATAGCTGGGTGGAGTTTCATTTTCATATGTATACAGGCATGAAGACTGTTCACCGTTTTACATCACCAAATATCAGTGGCATAATGTGATTGTTGAGCACCCGGAGACATAATGCACTAATGGCGCCCGGGGGCGGGGAGTGCTGTCGGCTTCTGGCCTGATACGAAAAGCTGGGGGGGGGGGGGGACGGTACCAAGTGGAAAAGAGGGAAGGGGGGGGGGAGGAGGAGCTTTATATGAACGGGTTTACAACCCCCCCCACCCCCCCCCCCCCCCCCCCCCCCCCCCTCTGTATCTGCCTATGCGTTCGTGAGTTCTCGTTGACGTGATAATGAATTATCTCTCATCTATTTCGATTTTGGCGCCCCCTAAACTCTGCACCCGGGGACATATGCCCCCCCCCCCCCCCCCCCCCCCCCCCCCCTATGCCACTGGATCATATGGCTTGGACCAGACTGGTTGCCTACATGCTTTCCCACCCCCTCCTCCTCCTCCTCCCAGAATGTATGGTGGATTTTTTCCTATTAGTGTTTTTCCACTGGGGTTTTTCCGTAAGGAGATGTGGGTGCATCTTCTTTAAAATATAAGTGTATGTTTGAGCCCCCTGCCCTGCTTGTGTGTTGTGTGATTGTGTATTGTTTTGTTGTATGTGATGTTGGGATGTTGTGGAGGTGTATATGTGGATTTTAGTGGTGGATTGTGTTTGTTGTGCTGGGTTGTGGTTGCTGTGGTTGATGTTGTTTCATGTACATGTATCTATCAGGTGCTATAATTAAGTTGGTGTGCACAGGCATTTAATAATGTAAATAAGTATGTTGGGGGTGGAGGGGGTGGGAACCCCCCTCAGCAATTTGCCTAGGGGGGGGGGGGGGGGGGGGGCCTGAGCCTCCAATATTCTACACCTATGATAACACATCAAACAAATACATACCACACACACACACACACACACACACACACACACATACACACACACACACACCACATCATTATTGGGGGTGGTGAGGGGTGGGAGAAGGAAGAAGAATGATGGTTCGGTATACGACTACTGATTATGATTGTGTGGCGGCCGTATCAGGACCTACGATAGTAGGTCCTATGTAGGATTGGCTCCGTAGGCGTGGTTTTCGATCGAGCGTTAGAAAACAGAATATACGCTTCGTAGCCACTTACCAGTCGCTACTAAAATCTGCCCAAAACACGCTGCATCTATAGTCCAACGCGCGATGTTCGCAACCCTGCCGTTGTCTCCAGACGGTATAGTCGATCCCTCGAATCCGCCATTTTTTTTCTCCTTCTTCTCCTTCTCCTTCTCCTTCTCCTTCTTCCTTTCGTCAAACATAACTAAAGTTAGGAAAAAAGCGGAAAAGAATGATATTTGCACCAAAATGTAGCGCTCGATGCGAAGTTTTATCCGATGTGAATATTGAAACAATATAGTTTATATCAGTTTCGATATAAATTAATAAAGAGTGTGCGTGGGTGTATTTTTGCTGATTTATAAAAAATGAAGTATACTTGCGGATGGACAGTTGGATAAGGATCGTAACTGAATGCTTGGACCCATATGTTGTCGGGCTTTCGTCTATACAAATCAGTGGCGGCGGAAAGGGGGGGGGGGGGGCTGGAGGGTCTCGAGCCCCCCCCAATAATGACATAGGGGGGGCTCAGCCCCTCCTAAACAATAACCGGTATAGTACAATTGTTATTCCTTACCCGCGAGATTGCTCGCGTATACCGTTACCATTCGCCTGTGCCCACGCATTTATATAATGACATCCAGAAAAGTCACCGTAGGCGACCGCTCGATGGGGAAAAGGGGGGGGCCCCCTCTCAACTAATAATATTCATAGAGTTAGTTTTCTTGAATCGTATGAGTTTTTTCGTGCATAAATATAATTGGGGGATCGAAAGCTTCCACAATTCGCGCGGGAGGGCACACCTCCCCCCCCCCTCCCCATTAGCGCGCTTGACAATGTGAAGAGAAGGCTGTCCCGATTGATTGTTAGCTGTATGCCAAATGCTAACAGATTGTAATGGTTTGGGGAGTTCTTACTCCTCCCGCCCTCGGCAGACAAAAGGAATACTGTGAACAAATGCTCTTTTTGAATTCATGAATTTAATTATCCTCGCTTTTAGAGCCCCCCCAATCTTATATACCTTCCGCCGCCGCTGCAAATTGCTATAGACAACTTCACGATCTGATTGTTTTGTACTCCGGATGTGATGTCACGTAGTCACTACGAAGAAGTCCGTTGTTGTCTCTAGCTTTTATTGGGCCCCACAACGATGTAACTATATGAGGCCCAGTAAAAGCTAGAGACAACAACGGACTTCTTCGTAGTGACTAGGTGACATCACATCCGGAGTACAAAACAATCAGATCGTGAAGTTGTCTATTGGAACTTTGATGAATTGCCCAGGACCCGTTTACTAAGCACGTGATCTTGCACGTGTTCGTTTTTATGTTCTGGTTGAGACATGCCTTCGCGTCAAAAGTGATCGGTACAATGAGAGCAAAGCATGAACCTAGTTCGGTGGCAAACAAAGCAAAAGCCGGAGAGCGTTACCAGGCGAACTCTGAGCAGAAGCGAGCCGACGAACGACAACGGGATCTTGAGTGAATCGAAAAGGGCAAGGTACAGACCCTCGTCATCCTATTTTTAATTGTATCTTCCCATCTATCAACATGTATATATTTGCTTCTTACTGAAAATATGATGATGACCCATGCGAGACGCTCGTCAAGCGCGGTACGAAAAAGATCCTGAAACGAAGCGAGCAAAGAAATAGAAGAGATCGGGTTAAGAAAAGAGCAAGGTACAGACCTTCGTCATCCTATTTTAATTTGTATCTTCAAACTGTAGCTCTGATGATGACCATGCGAGACGCTGGACGGGTGCGGTACGAAAAAGACCCTGAGACGAAGCGAGCAAGAAAAGGAAAAGACGACGCAGATCGAAGCGAGACGCAGAAAGAACACGGTGGTACCAAAAAGGCCCCGAATCCAAGCGGGTTGGTGAGCACAAACGCTACCTTGATCATGCTGAAACAAGAAGAGCAGTTTAAAAGGCTAAATAGTCTGGGTCTGATCTAAACACTGCCTCCCAAGTGCTGGACAATAAGAAGTCAACATTAAACAGTGAGTTTATGTGTATACTGTAACAAGTACTGTGGTGATTACTGAGCATTTTGATGTGTAACTTTAATGTAATGAAAAGTTAGGTTAATTTTTACTCAGGTTTTATCTCTTTGAACCAAGATATGTAAAAGGCAGGTGTATAAATTTAATGTTTAGGTGTTGTCTCACAAAGAGATGATAAAAGGCAGGGTGTATGCTGCTTGAAAAGACACTAAATAGCAATAAAACGCACAAGAAAAGGTTGACATGTTGAAGATTTTTAAAGAACCACATGAATGGTTGGTTGACCAAAGTACGCACTAGATTGTTAGCAATCCCTGTTGACACTAATGGCTGGTGTGTTGTGTGGCTAATGAAATAATGGATAAAAGTAAGGGTGAAAGTAGTGACCGTCCCAAAAAGTGGCTTTGCACTTGTCAGTGTAGATGCTTGTGTGATGAAGAGGTAGATATAATTATAAAAACAAAGCTACTTTTCACAAAGCCTGTAGCGGACATTAGAGTAGCGCTAGGTGACCTTGGTTATTGTTGCCACATTGATCGTGACCTAAGTGCAGACATTTGTGATGAGAATTGTGTATGAACACCCCTCAATATAATACCACACAATAGCAGTATAACATAGGTAAGGGTGAGCAGGGGTTTTTAATAAGGTGATGAGGAATACTGGATCTAAACTGGTTTTGAGTCCTGCTCCTGGTATCACATGTCATGCAGGCTAGGGATTAGCACTTCATGCCTGCCTCAGCATGCTGATGCTTTGCTCCCAGATGTTACATTAACACCTTAACTGTTGACACAACACTTCAGCTCTAGCTGGCTTCTGACAATGTATGTCACACTTCCTGACGTGCTACTAGGTAGTGGAATAAGATGGCATAGCACTGTAATTCCAAACATAAATGTGTTCAAGATTTTTTTAAGGGAAGGTTATGTGCAAAAGGTTTTATGTGCAAATGTGTAATGCTTAGTATACATATAATTAGCATGTCCGCTTGCTTGGGGCGTAGCGATGCTGGCGTATATGTGCATAAACCTTCCACAACCAATATATAACAAGTAAAAATTAATGTGTCCATATGCTGATTGATTGTCAAGAGATGGGGTACTTGAGTTGAATTAGTGATGGTAGCATTTGAACTGTTATGTCAAACTTAATCATGTATGGTACAGGATCTAATTGGGTGTAGTTATGTTTGCATTTTGGTGGAAGGTATCAAGCCTATACCTTATGCTAACTCTGATTCACAAGTTGTTATGTCACATGTGAGAAAACTACGAAGTATGAACTCATTACTCAGTGACAATTGGAATAATGATAATTTTCATCACCCAAAAAAGTATGAGGACTTTATCAGCATTGCAATTCAACCATAGATAACACGTCCATTTGAAGCCTCACTTCAGGTTTGATAAGCCAACTATTTTTACTTTCGCACCAATGAGGTGCAGCAGTATATATAAAGGTAATCTCCCAATCATTGCTCAGTTGTTCTATTCAAGACCATAATATGGGGTGTGAATATGGTTTGGTGTACTTTCCTTTTACATACAGATATGGATCCTACAATAGAAGATATAGCGGGTATGTACAGCAGCATCGAGGACGAACCCGTTCCTCCTGTTTCTGCTCCACTTGCCTACAGGAGGGGACGACCGGGACGTATAAGGCGAGGCTGGTTCTCGTTTAAGAATTGTACATGCTAATTTTTAAATAACGTATTTTTTGATCAAATAAACATGTGAAAAGGCATTATACGCACGCGCGGTGTCACCACATATACCACGAACAAACCTCGCATAAGCAATCAGACCTGGTGGTACAGCAGCACATCCCCAATGCTCATTGGGAACCATAAGTATGTAACATTATTGAATGCCGATGAAATCTTAATTACCGATAGTGCTAACTTAATTGGCACAATTATATTACGTTATTGGCTTCAAGACAATCCCTCTGCATGGTAGGGGAAAAAAAGCAAGGAAACAAGTAGATAAAAAATTTCTCTTTGAGAAATAGAGTGAGATGTAGGATTGGGATTGGTGGTGTAAAAAGCAAGGAAACAAGACACATGGATTGATACCAGAATACAACAAGACGGTCCTACATTTAGCTAAATTGAAATTCAAAGTGCATGGTTCTTGGCTAAATGTAGGACCGTCTTGTTGTATTCTGGTACCAATTCATAATGTGTCTTGTTTCCTTGCTTTTTACACCACCAATCCCAATCCTACATCTCACTCTATTTCTCAAAGAGAAATTTTTTATCTACTTGTATGGATATGGAGAGCCGTTTGATTCAATATTCGATACCGCATTTTTCATTCGATAACGCTAAATTTCATTTGATGGGGAACGAGGATCACTCGATGGGAACGAGGATCTATTCGATGGGGAACGAGGTGGTACGCGTTCACGGCGTTACCAGAATAAGTGTACCGAAACTTGGAGTACTCGTGTCAAAGGAACGGATTACCCACACATTGATTGGAGTGTCCCTGTCAATAATGGTTCAATTTGTAGCAGTCTTTTCTTGACGTGTGTCTTAGAAAATGGTCTTACTCAACTTGTTAATTCCCCTACTCGGGGAAATCACTGTATTGACCTTGTGATGGTTTCTGATGTCAATATTTTGTTTGATATTTCAGTTGTTGATCCTTTTGTTATCTCTTGCGATCATTCTTGTGTTGAATTCACGATTGTATGTCCTTGCCATCATACCGCAAATTCCATCTTGTATCGTAGAGACTTTAAAGCTGCAGATTACACTTCAATGATATCTTTCTTAACGGATGTCAATTGGCAAATGCTTGATCAATCTTGTTCGGTGGATGTTTATTGGGATGTTTTATCTATGAAGTTAAATGAATGCATTGAAAAGTTTGTTCCTTTACGAAGGGTTGTTTTATTTAGTACACCACAATGTTTAAAACATATTCGTAAATTGTTGCTTTTAAAAAAGAAGTAGTTTCATAAAAATAGAGTGAAATACAAGAAAATTGCTAAGGAGTATGAACTGGCGGTGAAATCCTTTTATGATTATCGTGAGTCATATGTCATCAACAGTAACGATTTATCTAAACTATATTCATATGTGAATATGAAATTTTGTCACACATTGTCTATCCCACCTTTAATGAAGTCAGACGGTTCCCTTGCTACAATGGATTGTGACAAATGCAATGTTTTCAATGATTATTTTTCTTCTGTATTTACAACTGATAATGGTGTTCTACCCATCTTCCATCCTGCGGTATCTAGTATACAAGTTTCTCAACAAGTTGAATTTACTTATGATAATGTTATATGTGCCCTTAATCGTCTTCCTTTCAAATACTCTAGAACACCAGATGGTTTTCCTGCTGGGTTTTTAAAATCAGTCGCCCCTGGTATTGCAATACCGTTGTCCAGGCTTTTTAGACTGTCTATGGATTGTGGGGATATACCTCTAAGTCGGAAAAAGGCGATGGTCTGTCCTATTTTCAAGAAAGGTTCGCGTAAATTACCCAGCAATTATCGTCCAGTCTCTCTTACTAGTGTTTGTTGTAAAGTAATGGAGTCTATTGTGTGTGAATCAATGGTTACCTTTCTACGTTCAAACAGTCTTATCTCGAAAGACCAGTTTGGCTTTCTTGCCAGGCGTTCCACTTGTACTCAATTGTTAATGACACTTAATGAATGGACTCTACATACTGATTTTGGCGATAAAGTTGATTCTGTGTATATAGACTTTGCTAAAGCGTTTGATTCTATATCTCACACTAAGCTTCTGCATAAAGTGGAATGTTATGGATTTAGTTCCTCCTTGGTAAAGTGGTTATCTTCTTTTCTTACGAATCGTTCCCAGCAAGTCTATATTGGTCAGTCCTTATCTTCTTCCCTACCTGTATCCAGTGGTGTTCCTCAAGGATCAGTACTTGGACCTCTATTGTTCCTCATTTATATCAATGACCTTCCTGAATGTTTAGAGCCACCAGTTCAAGCAAAATTTTTTGCAGATGATACCAAACTTTATGCTACTCATTCATCCAACTCATCTTCACCTTTGACTTTATCTTTATTAAATTTTAGTGTGTGGTCTCAAACCTGGCAGCTTAATATTGCATTTCAGAAGTGCAGCGTGATATCCTTTGGGCATAACTCAGCGAGTCACTCTTATTCTCTAGGGGGCGTGCTTTTGAATAGAGTTTTTGATATCCATGACCTAGGTGTACATATCACATCTGATTTTAAACCGAGCTTGCATTGTGCATATGTTGCTGCTAAGGCTTTTCAAAGGTGCTCACTCCTACTTAAAGCTCTTCGTACACTGAATATATCTGTGCTGTGTCGAATGTTTCATTCATATGTGAGACCCATTCTGGAATATAATGCTCCAGTATGGAATCCTTGGCTTGTAAAAGATATTAAAACTGTTGAAAGAGTTCAACGTTACTTTACCAGATCACTCTTTAAAAGAATAAAGATACCTATGACTAGTTATGCTGATAGGCTTTCTATGCTTGGATTTCATTCATTGGAGTATAGAAGAGTGTTTCTGGATCTAGTTATGTGCTTTAAAATAGTGAAAAAACTTGTTGACCTTGATGCATCAGATTTTTTCCACATAAACTTGTCACCTTATACAACAAGAGGGAACTCCATCAAACTTAGTCCTCTAACAACACCACATCACAATTACCGTGCAAATTTCTTTTCAGTTAGAATCATACCGATTTGGAACTCACTGTCTGACACTGTTGTTAAATCATCCTCAGAAAGAACGTTTAGGTTAATGCTGAACAATGTTGATTTATCTATTTTTTGTAAATGCTACGCATTTTAGGGGCAGTATACAAGTGCATATCTAATTTATGCCATTACTTGCCTATGTGTATATTACATGCACATGAAATTATTATTATTATCCTCTCTTCATATCGATGGGGGCTGGACGGAAAAGCTACCTTTAGCAGAACATCGCAAAACTTATATCAGCGTGGTACTCGTACTCAAGAAGAACGGGTGTGTTTGTACCGTAGTTATATAGTTTTATACGTTATTTTCTGCGCGCCCGCGAAAGCGTATGTGTGTGTGTGTGTGTGTGTGTGTGTGTGTGTGTGTGTGTGTGTGTGTGTTGTGTGTGTGTGCGTGTGCGTGTGTCAGAGAATTTTAGAAATGAGTTGCACTTAGTTTTTTTTTGGGGGGGGGGGGGGGGGGGTTCACGTGAAGCACAATTGTTCGGAGGTATGATGAAGCAGGATCGTCCAGGGGTACATGTGAAGCGTCCAGAGGTATATGATCAATGGAAGAAGTGAAGTCAATAAATTGCCTTGCGATCGTTAGTAAAGCAATAGGGGTGATATGTGTTTTAGTGTTTTGAGTATGGAATCTTGTATATTCTAGTTCGATTTTACTTGGTACATTATTTTTTTGTATTTGCATGGTCTTCTTATTAGAGTGCACCTGTGTTTCTAATCGTCATAGCATTCCTAGCGGCAATTTGTGATCCAGTGGATGTGTTTAATACATATAGAAATCAAGATGTGCAAGGTGGATGGAGGAGAAGCAAGTGTGGGAGAGCAAGGCAGGTGTGGAACGGCAGTGGGAAGGATTTAGAGAGAATTGAGGGTGGGGATAAAAATATGTGAACGGAGAGGCAACAGAAGATATGCACAGAGAGAGACAAGGGCTGAAAGGAAGAGATCAGTGTTGTGTGTGTAGGGAGGAAAGGTTTCTGTAGTGAAGTGGAGTTGGCAAGTCTGGTAATACCATAGTAAACATGGGCAGTGGGAATGGTTTGGCTGATATGCCAAGCTCTTGTTTGATTCAACATGTCTAATGAGTGCAACAGAGATTGTCCATTGTTTTAGGTTTTTCTAACTATTGAGACAGAGTGTCAGGGCTTCGACCAGTGGTGAAAGGGAGAAAGTGCATGAACTGGACAAACAATATACATTTTCGGAATGACTAAATATTGTTTGAATGACTGGCTGTGTTTTATACACATGTTTAATTTGAGTCAGATGAATGCAAAACATTGAACTGATTATGTTGACTTCAATATGTCTCTTTACAGACCAGCTCATGGCCAGTTTTGCCCACCTTTGACACCCGTGCCAATGTATTGCACTCATTCATCTCCATGTAGTACACACTGTAGTTCCTGCATTTTCACAACACCAAATTGTGCAATGTTGCTGATTAATCACTGTACAAATTATTCTAACACATACCTTAGAGATAGCACTCACATTTAGAACTCAGATAATCAGTGCCCACATATGACCACGGGAATTTATTAAAACAAGTACACGTAATATAAGACTACTACTTTACAATTACTAGAAAGGAAGTCCGATAACAGTAAACTTGAAAGGGCGCTAGGGTAGATCTCTCAAGTGTCCATCAGTTTTTTCAGCTCTTGAAACTTCATGAACAACCTAAATATACCATTACCCAACACGATGTAACATGTATTGTGAGTTTTTTCCAATCATGTAGATATATACATCAGTGTCCAGCATAATCACCCCACTTATAATACTTTATCAAATTTTCCAGGACAAGCAAAAGAAAAGTAACACGCACATTGAAATGTATGGCTAATTATAAATTCAGTGCCAATAACTTTATATGATGGATAGTTAAATTTAGGTTGCGTAAGGAACATTTGATAGAAACTCTTTGGAGTTCAGAGATAATGAAAAAAATATGAAAACTTGAAAAACTATCCAGAAAGGTGATTTTGTCCTAGATATAGATAAGATATTATACAGTTCATATTATACTGATCATTGAAAGACATTCCAAAGTGGCATGAATGCTTTCAGGTCAAGTTGCGTCAGTGTTGTAAATACAGAGGCTGCTACACGGCTGAAATGACACATGATTTTATAACACAGGTAGTTTAGTCTAGTCATTTGGCACGCTACAATGGCCCAGGTCTGGTAAGCAGGTCCTACAGCATATGTGGCCATAGTCAAACTGGTAACATTGCTCCCACAAATCCAAAGGGGCCCCTTATTTTTGCTCAAATATTAATCATAAAGAGTGGCATTGCATTTAGCACAGGGAAAGAAGACATTTGTGTTGGCAGGATGGGAGCAGAGGAAGGGCTCAAAGTGGGGTAAAGGGTCTTCCTACAACATTACTGGGAATCATGCAGATAACACTACCAAAAATTAGTCATCCCAGAGGTACAATTGTACACCTGAGTGAATGTACAACAAAAAAAAGTTTTTGCCATTTGGTCATGTAGGACCAAGCTTACGTCCTTTTGATACTCGTAAAACGAGCCATGCATTCTAGCGGACCTATATAGCCATTACGCTACGTGCGGTACTGTATCATACATGTTAAAAGGATATTGAATGTGTATGAGGTGCCCCTATTGGGGACAACAATTTTTGTGCTAACATTGTTGCTCAGAAGGGTGGAAAGCCTGTACGGTACTTATCCATCTTGTCGAAATTGGATCTGTTGACCCACAAGGGGTTCTCCTGCATGCGGCATTGTGGCAGCTTCTGTAAACTGGGTCATTTATTTAGCCCATCTGTATAGTAGCAGAAGCTTTAAAGGCTTGTGATGATGACATTTGTCAATGTTTTTCAGAATGTATACCACAGATATGTCATGCATGGCTACAGGCCACTTAAGCCACAACAGGGGAGGTCTAGGCCTTCGTTCGTTATCACATCATTCTCAGCTGTTTACATTGCCTCTTTGAGTGTATCTAACCAAGGCACTTAAACTTAAATCATTGCCAGCCTTTCTCCATCTGCCACCAGCTCAGCTAAGACATAAGCCAAATGCACTTGACCTTACTGTTGCATCACCACTCAAAAATTTGTCTGAAGCAAGTGGTCTACAGCTTATGCCAATGTGCATGTAAGTATATAAATAATTGTATAATTATTTATACGATACTAATTACATGGCCAAGGGCACGACTATTTTTAAAAAAACTTATTCAGTTTTATTTGTTTTTACATACATACCTACAACATGCATGTTGTTTCTCCTCCTAAATATTTATTTTATTGTATTCTTGTACTCCTCTAATTATTATTATTATTATTCAATTTTAAGTTACAAGGAGTACACAAAGTATACAAAATGATACTTATACCTACATTACATCACAAGGATATATACTACATGTACGAGAAATGATGGCAATTACATTAGCTTGCATAAGCCATAGTTTACCGTAAGAACCACTGACTTTGCCTTTGAAGAGCAAGTGGCTAAATGTGAAGCTGGCTTGGAGATATAGACTCCAATGCCTCCTTTCCCCAAGCTCCATAAGATTCACCACCAAGGTACACAGGCCCAAGACAGTTCATCACATTTGGCATCATTTGAACAGTGCTTTCTTTGCTCGTTGGTCTGAGCAGCTGGTCCTGTTGTCACACTCGCTTCCAAAATAATTGTGGGATTAAGCAGGGATGTGATGGACAGGTTTAACGCTGCTGGCCTGCCCGACGAGTGTGGTTGTGATTGGGGGTGACATTGCTACCCATATCCACCTGGACACCCAAATGAGCTCGCCAACAGGACTCTGCAAGGACATAGTTTGTTGTGGCGAGAAACCACATCATGCACCACCCCTTTTGCAGGTGGCCAAGTGGGTCTTGAGCAATCTCTGGGCACAGTGGGAAGCAAGAACCATGGGAAACGTCCAGGCCAAGCCATTATTATTATTTTATTATTTTCATGGTACATGTACAATGTTCATGATCAGATTTTAGATTTTGCAAACAGACCATAGAGGAGCTTTATTTTTCCAAGTTAACACAATTTGCTTATGCCCGGCTCACAGTATTCAGATGTCTCTCATAGTGCCTATATCTGGCATTATATAAACTCGAAACCCACTGTGAAAGAGGATCAAAAATAGTACGCCTTGTCCTACTCCATGCATCGTGACAGAGCCGATATTTTATCACTCGCAAAGTGAGCAGCCAGTGATGTGTTGGTTATTTCATGGCTGGTCAGTGGGGCCGGAATATTTGTTTCGGCCCCCCTTCCCTTCCAACCGCTAGAGTTTACATATAGCACTTGCAGCATCAATACAATTGTGTTCAATTTTGATTTTAATATATGGGTCGAGGCAGCGAAAAGGAACCTAGCGTGTATTATAAAAAGGGACATCAAAATGGACGCTTGCAATTGCGTAATTAAAAATTCAGATCTGATGGACAGACTAATTTTCTGTATGAAATAATTTCAATAAACATGTGATAGGTCCTTTTTTCACTGCCACGATCCCATAAATATATTCTTTTAAGAATATTCTCTGTTACAAATGTATGCAGTTCATGCTGTAGATATTTGAATTGATAATTGAACTAGGAGTATACTAGCTAGTTGGAGAAGGCACCATCAAAATGCTAATCAGTGCAGGTACTTTTGCTTTGAGTCTGTTGTAGTCATGTATATTAGCAATGTGTAGAGTAAATGGAGGTTTTACCTAGTCTTAGCTCGTAGGCCAAGTGTCAATGATTCACTGCCGGAATGTGCTGCATGAAAGAGCACATTCAGTAAATGCTCTTATTTACTCCCTTTTCATGCAGCACAAAATGTGAAATCTTTTGCTTCATTTTTCATCACCCGAAATTTACAATCCTTAGTCCAGCGCAGTACTCTGCAAACTTTATCCGCTCCCACATATTACGCTGTGCACCCGTTTAATCTGCATATGTGTATGCTGTGGTGTGTGTGTGTGTGTGTGTGTGTGTGTGTGTGTGTGTGTGTGTGTGTGTGTGTCTTCTATTGATCTTCTCCCTTACTGTTGGCCTTCTCCCTATACTGTTGACCTTCTCCCTATACTGTTGGCTTTCTCCCTTTACTGTTGGCCTTCTCCCTATACTGTTGGCCTTCTCCCTATACTGTTGGCCTTCTCCCTATACTGTTGGCTTTCTTCCTTTACTGTTGACCTTCCGCTATCAACACTAATAATTGATCAATTTTGCCATGCAGCAGGGTTTCAACAATTGAGGTAGGACAGAAAAGCTAGCTGTCTTGGTGGGCATGCATGGATGTTTTATACCCACCCTATTTAATGCACCAAATATGGGCACATATTTAGTACATTTGCATTTATGAAACAAATGTGGCATCCTTTCTGTATGGGGAAATGCAGGAGGTTATCATTTTGTACTTTTGCTATATATACTGCACTGCTCTTGGTGTTCATGTAAAACTGGATCATTAGAAATTACCAAATCATTGTGCTTGTCAGTCATGCGAGATATTACCTCCCCTATTACTTGGCACACAAGGATTTCATGTCAATTATACATTTGCAAATGTGTTGACAAACCCTTTCCCGTTGTATCCTGGAACACATAGAGAAAATATGGCATCCCTTTTCGAGTTCGATCAGACAAGGGTGGAGAAAATCATAAAGTGTGTTATTATATGATCAAGGCACTAGACGAGGAAGCTGGTTCATCAACACACAACCAATAAATTCAAAGGCTATGGCGGGATGTTTACAGGTGTGTATGTTTAACCTATACAACCACTCTTTTTTATTCACTGGCAGCTGAGCAGCTGCTTGACCCTGCATGACAATGTTACTCATTTATTTGTGCTCCAGTGTATACTTTGACAAGATTCAAGGAGCATTAGATGTTATTTGTGAATGCTTGGAACAATCACCACATGCATACAGAATGGAATTAGAGCCCCAAACGAATATTGATCAATGGACTGTTCCAACTTGAAAACAGAGCAAGGCATGGAGTTCCGTGTGGTAAAAGATAAAACAGCCTGTGGAATTAATGAATTTGGTAATGATCCAGACGGACCAATATCTGAGGATGAATATGATGAGACATATCATGTACCTGAAACATTAGCACCCTTGGATTATCTATCACCACCTCAACTTATTTTTGTCTTGAGTGGATCGGCTGAATACTGTTTCAAGTAATCATGTTATTGTGTATAGTGGAAGCACTAAAGTTTATGACAATTTTTAACGTCCAACCCTTTTCTCCTGTGACAATATTAATAATGTATTTTTTGTTCTTGTGTTTTGTGTGCATTGTTTGACAACTATAAATACGCTACAGTATATAATAGGCTATTTTCCAGTGTTGTAGTCCAATCTCTTCTGCTGTATAGTGCGAATGTGACTTATTAAAAATTTTACACAAACGAAATCACTTCATGGGATTAGGCTACAAGATCTACATGTACACATCAAAGCGATTATTGAAAGCTTAGAGACCATGCACCGCTGTACACACTTAAGAGATACGGAAATACGCTCAGCTTACAAACGCGAGAGATAGCGACTGCATGCACAACTTACCACTATCGTATTATCCAAGCGTAACATTTCTTACACAGCTAAAGATTATTAACAAGGCCGTAGTAAGGGGGGGCTAAAGCCCCCCCCCCCCCCCCCCCTCCCCCCTCCCCTAAAACATTTTGGGCCAACATCGTATTATTTGGGACAGTGTCCAGCAGAATCATCCTTCTGGCTAGTTTTTCAAGTTTTCAAATTTTTTGATTTTCCTTGAACACCCATGAGCTTCTGTCAAATGGTCCTTACGCATCCTAAATCGGACTATCCATCACAAAGTTATTAGGCACTGAATTTATAATTAGCATACATTTCAATGCGAGCGTTACTTTTCTTTTGCTTGTTCTGGAAATTTTGAAAAGTTCCATAAAGGTGATTTAGCTGGACACTGTCCATTTATTACAGTATACACGTTGATAAAATTACGCGGTAGCACCATAAACGGATGCATAAAGATGATTAGACCTTCAAGCAGTGGCAAATGACTTCGTAGCCATAATTCAAGCCGCCACACTGTATTTGGAACATTTGTTTCATGCATACTGCACAGAATGTACATACTATCTGTTTTATCGTGACTCATGAATATTAATGCTACCCCAAATTTTTGTGATTGACTACGGCCATGATATAGGCTTGCACACACACACACACATGCACACACACGCACACACATACACACAAACGCACGCACGCACACACACACACACGCACACACGCACACACACACACACACACACACACACACACATACACACGGCCTTCACGGGTGCGCAGAAACTATAGGACTACACGCTAATATAAGCTTTGCGATGTTCTGCTAAAGGTAGCATTTCCGTCCAGCGCCCATCGATATGTAAATATTGAAGAGAGGATGTAACCCATTCCTATGACACGTAGAAGATGGAGTACTCCAAGTTTCGGTACACTTATTCTGGTAACGCCGTGAACGCGTACCGCCTCGTTATTAAGCGCCGTTTGGGACAAAATTCACATTTTTCTGTCGATGCGATACTTTTTTATCGATGTGTACTTTATCAATCGTAGCGACCGCTTTTCCTATCTCATCGATCGCTTCATAAATACTATGGAAACAAATTAAGTGCTTGCATGCTATCATGTCGTAATCTACCACAATCGAGCGAATTTTAACCATGCCGCACCGTACAGTAGCATGCTGGCACGGAGAGATTGTGTCATGTAAACGTGTTAAAATATAAGGATCCAAATATAAATCCACGCGTCGGTTTGATAGCGTTAATCTTGTAGCCCCTCTTGATCGGAAAATGTTCTTTCAGGACAACCTGACTTTCCCGAAGCGTATAACTTCAGTGTAATTTACCTTTATATGTAGTATTTAAACAACTATGTGCGACCGTGAGGTTTCATAACCCAACTACCATACTTTTTCAAAAGCTTCCGCGCTCCGCGCGGGAGGGGCCACATCCCCTTCTCGCACCCCCCCCCCCCCCCCCCCCCCCCCCCCACCCCTTGTTGACACGTCTGCAACCTTCTGCCGGCTATTTGAAGTTGGCCACCCCAATCTTTATTACGTTCCTACGCCACTGAAAGACACCACGCACCCAATGGAAAGACACCACACACCCCATGGAAAGACACCACACCCGAATGGAAAGCATTACTGATACATTCCACATGAGACTAACCTAACCTTGATATTTTCAGCAATCACAGGATAAAGAGTCCCATTAAAGGCCATAGCCAACTTGAGCACTGACCCAACGTCTGTTGGTGAGTGATGAGTACTCACTAGTGCACACACACACACACACACACACACACACACACACACACACACACACATGCGCGCACACACACACACGCACACACACACACACACACACACACACACACACACACACTTGTTCCCAGGAAGAGGACATCTACATGATGATCCATTTAGCATATAGGTCTGGTCTACAGCCATCATTGTTACCCTGTAAAAGGAAATGGATGGTGACATGAGATCACCACAGGTGGTAAAGCATTACACCACACCACTCAGCACATTCAGAGGGTCAGGAGTATTGATTGTACCAAGTTGGGAGTCCTGATATGACCTGCCATTATAAGAACACTAGAGAAATATAATGAGTCCTCTGTTGCTCCATTGGGGACAAGGGCATGGCCTGGTAGACACAGATATAGGTCTGGGGACTATACCTGATGACAAAAAGTAACACACTATGTACAAGAACCAATACCCCCATTCCTCTTCCTTCTCCCACCCCTCACCACCCCCAATGATGTGGTGTGTGTGTGTGTGTGTGTGTGTGTGTGTGTGTGTGTGTGTGTGTGTGTGTGTGTGTGTGTGTGTGTGTGTGTGTGTGTGTGTGTGTGTGTGTGTGGGTGGTATGTGTCTGTTTGATGTGTTATCATAGGTGTAGAATATTGGAGGCTCAGGCCCCCCCCCCCCCCCCCCCCTAGGCAAATTGCTGAGGGGGGTTCCCACCCCCTCCACCCCCAACATACTTATTTACATTATTAAATGCCTGTGCACACCAACTTAATTATAGCACCTGATAGATACATGTACATGAAACAACATCAACCACAGCAACCACAACCCAGCACAACAAACACAATCCACCACTAAAATCCACATATACACCTCCACAACATCCCAACATCACATACAACAAAACAATACACAATCACACAACACACAAGCAGAGCAGGGGGCTCAAACATACACTTATATTTTAAAGAAGATGCACCCACATCTCCTTACGGAAAAACCCCAGTGGAAAAACCACTAATAGGAAAAAATCCACCATACATTCTGGGGAGGAGGGAGGAGGGAGGGGGTGGGAAAGCATGTAGGCAACCAGTCTGGTCCAAGCCATATGATCCAGTGGCATAGGGAGGGGGGGGGCATATGTCCCCGGGTGCAGGGTTTAGGAGGCGCCAAAATCGAAATAGATGAGAGATAATTCATTATCACGTCAACGAGAACTCACGAACGCATAGGCAGATACAGGGGGGGGGGGGGGGGGTTTGTAAACCCGTTCATATAAGGCTCCTCCTCCCCCCCCCCTTCCCTCTTTTTCACTAGGTACCGTTCCCCCCCCCCCCCCCCCCCCCCCCCCCCCCCAGCTTTTCGTATCAGGCCAGAAGCCGACAGCACTCCCCCGCCCCCGGGCGCCATTAGTGCATTATGTCTCCGGGTGCTCAACAATCACATTATGCCACTGATATTTGGTGATGTAAAACGGTGAACAGTCTTCATGCCTGTATACATATGAAAATGAAACTCCACCCAGCTATTGACTCACCTCGCAATGAGATCACACCCATCACATGATCTTCATGGAGATCCACACATCCAAGTCACACCCCTCCATGGCAACCTTCAGCCTTCAGGGGTGTCTGTGTGCATGCGAAAATGAAACTCAGGGGTGTCTGTGTGCATGCGAAAATGAAACTGCATGGTGCATGATAAGATTAGTAGAACCTTATGGCCAGTTGATACAACATGTGTATTTGGATGTCTCACATAATGTATGACACTCCACCTTTGCATAAGCGAGTGGAAAGACAAGAGGAAACCGGCCATTTTTGTACTATACATGCAGCCATCCTGTCAAAATGGAGCAATATCTAAATTGTCAAATATTAGCTAGTCATTACATGTATCATGGCTTTTGGACAGCATTGCCATGACAATGATTTTTAACCCCATAACAATACTGTACAAAGTCACAACAAAATGTGTCCAAACTCTGTCACCGGTAGCTTGACCCTTAAAGCAGGTGGGCAGCATTCGATTTCATCAAGGTTGAAGGTCTTAATCATTATGACTGGACTCGAAGTGAGCATGCAGGTATTAGGTACACATAGCTTTGTAATGAAGGTAAGAAGTAGGCAGGGCGTGGAGAAGCTAGCTGTAGAAACTAAATCTTTAGGTTGTAGAAAGGGGGCGAATTACGAAGCGCTATAAATAAGCCCACCACGTTTTCAACAGCCAATGAATATTATAAGCGGTACTGAGGGCTGTATCAACTGACAGTTATGTTAAAGTGCAATGAATGTTACCCATCTGCGAGGTGCGAAAAGTCACCACTTGCGAGTCCCCCCTGTGCATACTACTTCTCACGCTAGAACACATCATATGCCATCACACAAGCCCAAATTGCATGATACGCCCATATTTTCAGTTGAAAAGTTGGTGCGGCCAAAGCCGCACCAACCGTACCATGTACGCCGGGCCTGCGAGTCCAAGCTAAAAGTGTTGCGTAACTTTGTTGACCCCACAACATAGGTTAGACTAACACAGAAACGACTAACCTTAGCCAAAAGCCTATCCTTTGTAGAATATTATGCAGTGTAATATTGGTTATTTGAAATCAATAATTTGAGGAACTGTTTTTCACCTCTACCAAATAAGGGCAATCTGGTATTGTTAAAAATGGCGACGCCATCGGGGGCTCAGAAAATAACAACGCTTCAGGATACCAAGCGACAGTTGGAGAAAATGAAGGAGAAGACATCAGAGCTTGTGAAGCAGACAGAAAAGCTCGATAAAAAAATCCAGGGCCTTATACTTACATGTACTTCCCAAATGACTGCACAGGGTAACACTCCCACTCCACCTGATATCGAAAAGGAAGTTTCGCTGCTGGAATTCGAAGTCGACAATATGTCCACAAGCTGCAATGAGATCGCTACTCTTTACTTCGCAGCGTTTTGTATGGATTTTCAAAAAAGAGTATATGGCTTTATAATGACAGGCAGGAAAGAATTTTCCCCAAAAGAACTAGATGACTTCAATGCCAATATCTCCGACCTCCACTGGAAGTACGTTGAAGGCAAACTTTCAGATGAGGATGGGGTAAAAGCGGAAAGAGCGGAAAGATGGGAAAAGTTATGTTCCTCATTTAAATGGACAACCAATAAACCCTGGTATGTAATGTATACGGAGCAAAAGAAACTTGATGATAGAAGGAGTATACCAGGCGAGATATGTTATATTAGAGGACTAGCTAAAAGACGTCTTAAAATTGCACATCCAAAAGTTGATTACGACACTGCCGTTTTATACAAGGCTTTTGGATCAGCAGCCGACATGAGATTTGATATAATATTAAAGTACCATAAATTGTTGCAAGATTTGTAGTGTTCATGTATTTGCACTGTTTCCTGTAAATGAATCAAGTTTGTTGACACCTAAAGTGTTCAAAACCTCCAACACCTAACGTAGTAACTCTATACAAGTGTGAGATCGAAAGATAAATAGATACAAGAGACAGAGATCATGTATAGATCTCTGCAAGAGGCAAAGAGTAAGAGGGTCTCCAGGTCCACAGTCGACATAGCCAAGAGGCGTGGCTTTGATTAAAATATAGGCACTGTGCGGTATAATATTTAATACAATAACTCTAAATACAAACCGTACGCACCTGATTCTTCAAACATTCGCGATTATAAATGTTCAGTGCATAGGAATGTTTCAAAATACTACGTTCAAAAACTGAATAAGCAGTACCAGAGGTGATCTGGTTGAACCTGAGCTGACAGTGATGCACAGCAATTCGGCCGTCCACACGCGGGTGAATTGCATTCAGTCACACACGCGTGTACATAACGATGCGTGCACTTAAGGCTATCGTACGGTAGTCATAAAGGCCGGCATACATATGGCGACTTCCTGCCGACTTGTCGCATGCAACTTGT
>OY811973.1:665000-667500 GCA_963681505.1 Eunapius fragilis | reverse complement strand
CACATACACACACACACACACACACACACACACACACACACACACACACATAGTCTCGTACCCAGACCCACGCCACAGCAGCGGGTGGATTACATCACCGCTACGTGGAAGTAGGGTCTGGAGAATCTCTCGGCAAAATCGTGGCCAGTGGCGTTCGAATCTGAACGTTCCAATCGGATTGCGAGCATGCGCAATTAGTAATTTTAATTGAATTTTTCGCGTGACAGTCACGCGTTCGTAATCGTGGATTCAGACGAGATCACCTACGCTGCAATCAAGCTTGGCTTTCAGTGTGTAACTCCTGACCAGCGAGCAGCTATTGAAGCCTTTATGAGTGGTTGTGATGTCTTCGTTTCTTTACCAACTGGAAGCGGGAAGTCCTTCTGCAGATATCTGCTGCGTAGGTTGCCGCATGGTCGCCGGATTCGATTAGACCTTGGCCCCCCTAAACACTGGGGACAAGCAAACTTGTTTTCATGATCAGTTTGTTTGGATCCTGCCTACACTGTTCGACAGACGAGCGGGAAGAACCGATGGGTCAGTAGTCATCGTTGTTATGCACCTATCATTGTTACGTGAGACCCCCCTCCCCTGGGGCGAAGAAGTCGGGATTAGGTGGGGATTTGACGCGTGAATATCATAACTGGCCACACATTTGACCGTAGTCGGGCACGCGTTTGACCTTTTATCAGACCACGTAGTATAAACAATTGACCAGTTATTAACCCCCAACCAGGGGCAGTTTGCTTTAATAAAGGTCAAATCCCTCCTAATGTAACAATGATAGGCGCATTAGTCCCTTGCACGCGTTAATGAAGGAAGCACTAACAAGGAGAGATGCTACAGCAGTGTATGCAGGAGACGCAAACAGCGATGCCCTTCTACTAGACAGGGTAGCGGAACGGTTATCCCACTCATCTTACCGACACTGCAGGTGACAATTGATTACCCACTAGGTCACCACGATTATCAGATGACCTCTTTCTTTGCACTGGAGTATGAACCTCAGAGGAGACAGAAGGAGCTGTATATGTATCAGACATCACTTTAACACAAGCTGCTGCTTCTTGCTCCGCCAAATCTAGTTCGCGCTTCAATTTGATGCATTTATCAAGCAACCTAAAACATCTTATACAAAGCACACTGGAAGGTACATCGATATCGACGTCCATTCTATCGTGCGTTAGTCGCCTCGGCAAGGGTAATACGAAAACTGTAGAGGTGCTGTGCAATAACCTTCTCTGCTTCGGCACCGACTGAAAGCCACACATAACGCACAATGAAGCCATCTTAATTGCCTAGTCACCCGCAGCGCGTGACAGTGGTATGAATTATTATTAATCATTACATTCCACTGGCCACGATTTTGCCGAGAGATTCTCCAGACCCTACTTCCACGTAGCGGTGATGTAATCCACCCGCTGCTGTGGCGTGGGTCTGGGTACGAGACTAACACACACACACACACACACACACACCACATACACATACATTCCTAGCCCAGGGTATAGACCACACCCAGACGACATAAATGGCTAGCGGCTAGAGATATTTAACCCAGGGTACAGACCAACCCAACCGGTTAATCTGCATCAGCTAAAGAGATTCTTAAAAGAGATTCTTCCTAATATACACCCAGGAAAAAGATCTAGAGCTCTGCTGGTCGTATGTGTGAATGTTTGTGTGCGCGCGCGTGGTGTACTTGTCATGCGCAATCGTGTGAAGATATAGCAACGGACCGTTAACTTACGCAGTCGTAGAAAACACGCCGACGTCGATTTAGTACGCCGATGAAAGAAATTTTCAAACGTTTTGAACCAGAGGCCATTACGAGCATTTAGAAAACGACACGCTCCTCCCACTCACACACGCACCAGCACCCACCGTTGGCATGTTATTAATCATTATTTGCTCTAAATAAGATTATTACGTAATTAGCAAAAGTAATTAATTTTGTTGTTGATTCTTCTGCTCGCAAGATGAAAGTGAAAAATAAAAGAATGCGCTGTTTATATTTATAAAAATAATCCTACTGCGTTCATGTTAGAAAAAAATCAAATACTTTACATGAGTTTTCAATGTACAGACGTCTATGGATGTTAGAAATTGCTGGACATGACATTAATTGTAATGTTCACACATCATAATTTCATCATGGTGATACTGCCCCAAGATAGACCAGATCAGGTATGGTTCAACCCAAAGGTGGTCTTGATTTATCACCTTATTTGAGACTGCTATGTCTTTTTTCGAACTGTCTTTGTTTATGGAAAGTGTTTTAAAAGTTCGAAAGAACAGGCATATCCAGAAATGCCCCATACATTGGAGGACATTCATAAAAAAATTCCAAATAGAATTCTATAACATTTTAACATATAGCGGAATTTTTTTTCTTTCCACTATAAAAATTTGAGTGTCAGATTATGAAGTTAAAATCAAGATATGTTTTTTAATTACTACATAGTTGACGTAATTTTTAGGGGGGGAGGGGGGGGTCGAT
>OY811973.1:610000-660000 GCA_963681505.1 Eunapius fragilis | reverse complement strand
GTTATGGTTTTAAATGATTAGTACTGTAAGCCATCATCCCTAAAAGTCCACAATTTAACTTTCTGACCCTATAGAGGCTATTTGTATCTTACAATTGCAATATGATAACGGATTGCAATTATGCAATGTAAAAGTTTGATACAAATATGTGCATGACAGAATAGGAGAAGAGCACTTCTATACACATGATATACTAAGTCAAAAGTTGTCACAAAACTCAATATCACCTATGATGTAATCAATTAACTAGCAGTTGATCTAGTGTCAATTTTTCACCTTCTCCATCATCTTCAGTTTCATTTGAACCCCAGTACATAAACTGCAGTCACTTTTGATCTCTTAACATTTATTATATGGCCCGCATTGTATTGACAAACCAACGATGTTTTATAAACATGTCGCTTAAAAGCGAAGCATTGTCAACAATACTTTGAATCATACAGTTTTTTTCATTTGAAAGATCTGGAAACAATGTAACAATTTTCAAATTGTTTTTTAATAAGTTTGTGATAGTTTTGTTTTGTTTTATATTCCTCAGATGTTGCATTTTTTTTTTTTACAAAGAGAACTTACAATGGGAACCTTCCTAGATAGAGCTCACATATCGGAGTGATTTTTAAGTTTATTGAGTAGTAAAGCTTTCTGAGATCGCAATGTTTTGTCCTTGGACATGAGCATTGTCAAAACGGCTCTTCTGTTTTCACACTTGCTGCAATCAGAACGCATGCAGTAACAATTTAGGTGGTTGATGTTGTATGATGGTCTTTGTTTGCACACTGATATCTGTCACAATGGAAGGGCTTGGCTGAAATGAAGATAAGATTTATTCTAGGTTGGCTAAAACAAGACAGAATTTGTGTGAGAAAATACGCAACATTCATTGTATACCTTTAGTATAACTGTCATCAGTTGATACAGCCCTGCCGACTTCAAGTACATGTACCGCTTATAATATTCATTGGCTGTTGAAAACTTATTTATAGCGCTGCGAATACGCGCCTTTTTTCCAATCACAAAAGATTTAGTTCCTATAGCCAGCATCTCCACGCCCTGCCTACTTCTTACCTTCTTCTTACACATTTGTCATACCAAATCGCCATAACCATATCCATTGACATGTTGCAAATGCATGATGGTGTGAGCCTACAGAAGAGCATCAGTCCAAACACTGTATACCATTTGCTTTTGTCGCACAGCAGAAAATGGAGTGTTCACTGACAGATCTAAGATGAGTTATCATGGTATGGTGGGGATTAGGATAACTGCTCTCCTCCCTTCCCAGATTTAGATCATCTGAACCTTGCAGTGAGACTGATGACATAGTCGGTACATGTACATCCTTATTAATGTATGCCTACCTAATCCTTGTTACATGCCAGATGCTCAATGAAGGTGCACGTACATGTATATCATCAAGCAAGTGAACACTTGAGGTAAAATTGAAGTAACAGTGTACTGCCGGATACTGCATCATTCAAAGTTTCCTGCTTTGGGTTGGGTACTCAGGTTGTGTCCATCCCTCCACCAAGGTAACAAAGCAAGGTTGAAATGACTGGAAGTGAGCATGCAGGTATTAGGTACACGTAGCTTTGTAATGAAGGTAAGAAGTAGGCAGGGCGTGGAGAAGCTAGCTATAGGAACAAAATTTAAATCGTTTATGGTTGGAGAAAGGGGGCGAATTACGAAGCGCTATAAATAAGCCCACAACGTTTTCAACATCCAATGAAATTATAAGCGGTACTGAAGTCCGCAGGGACAATTATGTTAAAGGTGCAATGAATGTTGCGTATTTTCTCCATCTGCGAAGTGCGAAAAGTCTCCACTTGCGAGTCCCCCCTGTACTGAAGTGGACAGGGGTATATCAACTGACATTAAGGAGCAATGAATGTTTGCACATCTGCGAGGTGCGAAAAGTCTCCATTTGCGAGTCCCCTCAAGTTAACCCCCTTTCTTTCCCGCCGAAGTTACACGGGCTGCGCGCAAACCAAAATAAATATTCAGTCCTGAGCGTTTTCAGGAACCTTTTCTTTTCTTGAAACGTCCTATGACGAGTACGATACGTATCTCACAAAACTGATATCCTCATATACAGGAGCTCCTTCCAAAAGGCAAGAGAGCTCTTCAACCACTCACGTACAGAGCTCCCATGCACCTCACATTCCTGCAGACATACAGTCCAACAACTCCTCTTGCCCCCACCTGTAAATGAAGTAGGTGTGGAAATATTTAACACCTCCAAATCTACCCCAGCACGCACATGCTCAGCATTGCCCAAAGGATATAGAAGTTCAAGTATGAGGAATTGCATGTGGTGATGATGCTATTTGATTTGAAGTCACTACCCCATATTGATGTGGTGCACAAGCATCCTAAGTTGGTATTGCCATTTGGGTTGTTGTCAGCACCTTACATGTTCACAAAGAGGGTTGCATGTTAATTGTTTCTGATGGTTTGCATTCTCCAGCCCAGCAGCCTGGATCCAAGTTTAAATCCAGCTGACAATGACTTTAGTCACTACCCTGGGATACAAGGAAATGAGATTTATGCATGTGGCTGCTTATCATAACAACATACAGCCCCGTTCATTGCATGTAGCATATATAAAAGTACATGTTTGAGTTTTACTATGTGCTATACTAAATACTGAGGCACTTCCTTGCTTAAACTGAGGTTGCCATTTGCCATTTCAGAGCACACTCTACAATAGTTTTGCATGGGCTTTTTCGTGCACTACAAAGATCTACTAGCATGGGTAACCACACAAGAAGCAGAGTTTTTGTCATACAATGCATGCAGTCTCAATGGGGCAGTGTTATGTGGGTGTATTAATAATTGACTATGTATTTCACATTACGCTACGCCTTTCCGCTCAATTCTCTGTACACCCCCAAGGAGTTATTTTTCTTTACAGAGCCTTCCATACCTCTGCTTTGTATGTTTGCTGCCTAAAACCTTAGCTGTGTTACAAGTCACGCGATCGCCAACCGAAAAAGGCAACACAAAAAAGCAAACAGCTATAGAAGTATAAGCTACTTTGCTACGCTCCTCTGGCTTAATATACATCATGCATGCCACAAAGAATGTGTACAAGGGGAAAGGAAATGCTCTGGTATCGCCGACTTAAGTGTTTTATCATTCCAAAAGTTCAGTGACTTCAGTCACTACATAATGACCTACATGTAAGTCACAATCCGCGTCAATCAATGATTAAGTGTGATTTGTGCTATCAAAGGCAACTGCCAGCATACGCCTGAGCATTTTACCGTGAGAGGTCAGTTACGAGTTTTAATACACATGTTTTCTTCACTTCCTGATCTTCTGTTCACTGTGATTTTCAGCTAAGTAACAGCCTATCGTTATTTTTATTTTTAGCACGTGGATTCTATTGAGTTGGATGTTCAAGTACGCTCAACTTAGATACTATTGACCATTTTGTGCGAAGGCTGTTGGTGACTTGTAATGTCACTGTAAAGGAGTGATACTCAGTAAGTTGTAGTTTGTATTTACTTCCACTTTCAGCCTGAAACATGCACAGTTCGTTTCAAGCTGGCATTGGAACCTGCATGTGTGCTGCTATCCCACGTATAACCCAATGTGAAGGATGGTCTATCAACAGCGAGCTCATGCAAAAAGGTATGAGTTCTCTGCAGAGAACAAAAATAATCCTCTTTGCATTCAATTTCTGTGGTCGGTTCTGAAAATGAATAGAAATCTGCTCAAGTGAGCTGAAAACCAGACACCAGTGTAAAAAATTGGAAGGACAAATGTATTCTATTTATTTTACATTTTCTGTAAGCTGAACAATAATAACCAGTATCAAACTGATGTGTTATGCATGAGTACCGGGTAAGTGAGGATTATAATTTTTGCGCATTATAGTAGTACGCCACCAAGATTTGGCGATACCCAACGCCGGCGTACTACTAGCACTCAATCTCACACCTTGGCCATTCAACACAAAACTGATGGCAGTACATAGAGGAATACCGTTAATTCAATTGAACGCATTACAGTGTCACCATTTTCAATATTTCCGGGGCGTAACCGTTACTTGCATTGCGCATGCGTTCAGAGTAGGAAAATGGCTGTTATGTTTACCAGAAAGTGCACAGATCTGTATAATATTGGTGGCTCGAAAAGGCAGCCGGAGATCAACCTTGTCACGTCCGATGTTTTAGAGGCTTCGAACGACGAAAGAAAGGAGTTGAAAGCGCAGGTAGCTCTATATCAGGAAGAAATAATGAAGCAGCAAAAAGAGATTAATACGCTCAAGGCAGAGCGACAGGTAACCCCGTTCGTTAGATGGTTAGCGTCCGCTTTTCGGCAACACCTTTGTTCTTACATCGTAGCCGAGCCTCTTTCGCAGGTACGCACCTTGGAGCTACAACAACTTGAACTCGACGTACATGACTCACGGATATATAAAGATAAACCTGTTGAAGAGCGGTGGAATGACATGTGTACGTATTTGGAATGGAGTAAGGATTGGGATACAGATAGCGAAATACCATCTGTTGTTACTTACATCGACGAAAACGCCGATGAGCGTCTATTATACAATGACGTCAACTGTTATGACGAATACGTGAAGGAGGGTCGTGAAATGCTAAAGCAGCTGCCGGAAGATCACCATGCCAAAGAATTACTTGCCCTGTGGAATATGCTCATTATAAAACTTGGACACTCCAACTGAACTGTAGTTGAAGTCACTGCATGCATGTATGTTGTTTTTGTCTATGTAAAGGATCATTTTCTGTGAACTCCAAAGAGCCCTTACGCATCCTATAAGGCACTGAATTTATAATTAGCCATACATTTCAATGGGAATGTTACTTTTCTTTTGCTTGTCCTGGAAAATTTGAAGTATCACAAGGGTAATTTTGCTGGTCATCATCCCGTGTGTAGCAAAATCTTATCTGCCATTCATTAATTCACATGTATGAAACAAAGGGTGCTGTGTTTGCATGTGAATACTAGTCCCGTGCTATGGTGGTAGGTAGCACAGCAGCGAGATCCCTACTGAAAGGAGAGGTGTGGTCATTGCATCATACACCATTACGGCATACATCGAGGTCAACTGGCAGGGATCCACTGAGGGTCCCCCCATGCTGTTTGCCACCTCTGGTAGTTCAGCTGCTACCAAGTCTATATTCCTTTACTCGATGCCAAATAGGTGACTGTATATTACATGCCTCTTGGAAGATGTTGGTTATGTCAGCTCCTGTGTGCAATGAGGGTGTTTGGAGGGTAGAGGAGGGGGAATAGTAACAGTGAGGTGGATTGACGTACTGCCACCAATCCCTGAGGGACCCAGTGTTTTCTATTCACCACTAGGGGGCTTGAGGTACACATAGCAGAGGCATAATGGCAAGGTTTCATGCTCAATATGACATCACTTCCACCCAATAGGAAATGATGTCACATACACACACACGTATACAAACACACGCACACACAATGTACATACACACTACACATGTGCGCACACACACATACGTATACACAACACACGTAATCACACGCACATGCACACACATGTATACACACACATACACTCACACACGCACAGTCACAGGTGTACACACATATACACATATATACATACGTATTCACACACACATACACGTACACACACACATACACGCATATACACATGTACACACACACACACGTATACACACATGCACACACGTGCATATACACATGCACACACACACGTATACACACATACACGTACACACACATATACACACATACACGTACACACACACACACGCATATACACACACACACACACACACACACACACATAGCTCCTCTCTTTATGCACCTCACACACTAAGCCCCACCTCCCTTTGTGGGTAGCTTTCAGACCTAAGACAGCGTGGTTGGGATGACATGGACCCATCAGAGGCTGCCAAGAAGAGGAGGCATGGCCTACAGGGAGGGAAGAAGTCAAAGTGAGTGGGCATGGGGAGGAGAGGGGGGGGGGGGGGCTAACTTGGACATGGGAGGAAGGGGTGGGGCTAACTTGGACATGGGAGGAAGGGGTGGGGCTAACTTGGACATGGGAGGAAGGGGTGGGGCTAACTTGGACATGGGAGGAGGGGCTACTTGGCATGGGAGGAAGGGGTGGGGCTAACTTGGACATGGGAGGAAGGGGTGGGGCTAACTTGGACATGGAAGGAAGGGGGTGGGGCTAACTTGGACATGGGATACCACATAGGGTCATAGGCAGCTATACAAACACACACACAACATAGGCTAAAGAAGATGGAGATGAGGGAGCTGAAGAAGAAGGCTTTGAAGAAGCAGGCCAGACTGCAGGTAAGGGATGAGCTAGTGTCCATGTGCTGCCCATGCTGGTCTTTGGCCTCTTCCAGTCACACGCGTTTTCCCTCAGGAAATTGAGGAGGTAAGAGAGACAGAGAAGACAAGGTGGAAGAGCTTCACTGACAAGGTAGGATAAAAATATAGAGCTTTGGCAGGTTCAGAATTCACCAACCTTCTCTTTTTTCTACTCTCTCCCTCTCACTCCCTCTCTCTCTCTCTCTCTCTCTCCCTCCCTCCCTCCCTCTCTCTCTCTCCCACCCTCCCTCTCTCTCTCCCTCCCTCTCTCCTTTGCTTCTTATTCTCCATTCACCAGTCAAGCAAGCAGCGTGGAGGACCAATCAGTTCTAAGCAGAAGAGAAGTATATTTGCTGTGCCTGATTCCATCAATGGCAAGGTTAGTTAACCAGTACACTAAGCAGTATGCCATCCACTTTGTGTGTTGTTATTGCCGTAGGTGGGTGTTGGCACGTGCAACATAGGTGGCCAACCAATGACCGACTACACCACTCCGAAGAATTACGTGAAGTAGAGTCGGAAGTCGGATACTCTTGTTGTTTTTTGTGTCACTTTCACGTTATTACTGTGAACGTCCCCGCTTTCTTTTATGTACATGCACCCACTCAATATCAATATTTAAAAGTACATTTAAACCAAACCTGAATCAAAAGTTTTTTTTGCATCGCAGAACACGTATAGAGCCTACTAGTACAATGGTGGAACAGGCACCGCTAACTGAGGTGTGTAGACAATATCACGCTTGTTTTATCTTATTTTTCTCGTATAGATGGAATTTGCCGTTCAGATGACATGTAGTGGTTGTGTAGAAGACGTGAATAAGGTGTTGCAGAATCAGGCGGGTAATATAGCGGTCTAACCAACTATATATGGCCGCCACCACTAATACTCCCATTACAGGAGTCGACCATTTCTACGTTAACTTGGAAGATGAAATGGTATTGGTGAGGTCCGCGATCCCCTCGAGTAAAATACAGGAGTTGTTGGAGTCGACGGGCAAACTCGTGGTATTCAGAGGATACGGCGGTGCCACTCAGCAAGGTGACGTCAGCTAATATTTTTAAATTCAAAAATAAAATAAAAACGACGCGTCGTCACAGGGCCCTTTTTGCAAGAACCACCTCACCATGGCGCTGCAGTAGCTATCATGAAGGGAACGGGGGGCGTGAAGGGTCTGGCTAGAATGGTGCAGGTTAGGTCATACCGCCATAACCAGGCAGGATGTATTCGTACCCCGGCACTAGGTGACGCCGGAGCAATGTGTGATTGAAGGCACAGTGGACGGCCTGTCTTCAGCAGGCGAGTACACTATTGCAGTCCATGAGTTTGGAGATCTATCTCAAGGATGCACAAGGCAATGACCACCAATGTGTCCAAGTGAACCCACACACTCACACTCTACCCTTCTCTTACACCAGCTGTGGTGACATATATGGTACCCCTCTAAGCACCAGACCAGGTCTCCTGGGGACTGTCCTGGCGGATGGGAGTGGCCGTGCCACCTTCTATTACACTACTGACCAGCTCAGGGTTTGTGATGTCATTGGACGTTCCATGCTGGTACACAGGGGAGCGGTCCCACATACCACTGCAAGGTAACCCAGATGGTGTGAGGTAGTGGGTGGGTTATGTGATGGTGTGAGCTAGTGGGTGGCTGGTGTGAGGTAGTGGGTGGGTTATGTGCTGGGGCAATCTTACATGGCGACATTAGGTGAAGGGATACAGGCACATAGTAATTTATTACAGCCCCTCCCCCTAAATTCTTCCCTTATAGGGTGATGTAGCCCCTCCCCAAAAGCTTCCCTTATAGAGTGATGTAACCCTCCCCCCTCCCCATAAGGGTGATGTAGCCCCTCCCCTAAAGAGTTACATGTTCTTCCCTTATAGGGTGATGTGCGGTATAATTGCCCGCTCAGCTGGGCTGTTTCAGAACAAAAAGAAGGTATGCACCTGTGATGGTGTCACCATCTGGGACGAAGCATCCAAGGGGTTAAAGTCAGAGGACAGCCTCAAAGCTGTGTTATGAGATGTATGGCCAGTGCAGACATGTTCCTTGCACAGGGGATATGGCCAGTGCCACTTTTTTGGTGCTAGTTGTCGTTTTCATCACAAAATTCTGACTTGCCACAAATTGGGTCACTTGGGGGGCCACTTGAGGGGGCACTTGAGGGGTCACTTGGGGGGTCACTTGGGGGGGCACTTGGGGGGTCACTTGAGGGGATCACATGAACTCCAACCCGTCCGCTTGGTACAATGCAGAGAATCACCTTTGAGAAGGCTGCAGACAACGCCTTGCTGACAGCCTGCTTCTTTGCCACACCGATGGCTTGGGCTTTTCGTAGCGTTTCTGAAGGAGACAAGAGAAAGAAAGGAAATATTGTTGCAAATGTGATTACGTTTAGCTGGTCTACCTGAAGGCAATGGTACTTCTCCAATACCTAGTCCTGTGCACACGCCATGGCACACGCCCACTTTAAGTTCAACTTGACAATGGTAGCTCGCAGCACGGTCGCCACTCGTGGGTACCGCCTCCATGGCGATCACGCGAGAGGACCAGCCATGAAAGCCGAGGTAATAATTGGCCAGCTCTTGGCACCTACTGGAGTGAAGGAGGGGCGAAGTTGTAGGCTTATTGCGATGAGAGAATTGCACCTGGAGATGGATAGTGAAGTGTTCGAACGTTCCTTTGCCACAAATAAACGTGAACTCACTCTAATGCGGCTGCCTTCTATGCAGAGATGTCCGTTAAGGCCCTGCTGGGCGCGTCTCGCAGCTGCTCCGGAGTAGAAAGTGACAAAAGCATACTCCAACGGGCCGGAGTCTGCGCCCAATTCTACGAGGTGTATTCCGTACAGCAGTCCGTAGGGAGAAAAGGCTTCGTACAGTTTACCCTAGTACACAACACTGCAGCACTTCACTCGTGTTTGGAAGTTAGTACCTACCCATTTTACAGGAAATGGAAGGATGGCAGGTATCCCTGTCAAATAAAGGTTTTTCTCGCGCTCATCGGGTCGGTAGAAGTCTATCAACTCGACAGCCGGAGAATTGGACATTTTTTTTGCGCGCGGGTTGAGAAATAATTATGATTTTCATGCTGATTTAGAACAACCCGCCAAGATGAAGTACAGGAGAGGGGATGTATATGTGGCGTTCGTTCTATTTTCGCTAGTATCCACTTCTATGGGCACCCAGTACAAGGATAAAGAGGAGGTATAAAAGACCGAGGTGCAATTGAACTGTGGAAGATGAACTGTCCTTTATCCATAGGTGGTTATGTATGTGAACAAGGTTGGCCCCTACTTCAATCCGCAAGAGACGTACCATTACTACTCGCTCCCAGTCTGTCGACCAGCGAAGGTAAGCTTTAACCGCTCTCAAGGTCACATGTGACTTTTCCCATGCGTAACACTCACGCCCACGTTCTTCGTCCTTTCCTCTGTTCCCGCGTCTCGTTCAAATTGGGCTTTAGATAGAACATCGAAGTCTGACTCTTGGCGAAGTTCTTGATGGGGACAGAATGGCAGTTTCCATGTACCATTTCAACTTCAAAGGTAGTGTGTTCTGGGAGGGCCGAGGGATTAATTACCGTATTCGCTTACCATGGGCAGAGAATTTGGAGCGTAAAGAGGTGTGCACAGTCAAGCTGGAACAGGAGGATGTCCAGAAGCTAATGGAAGCCATTGAAGATCGTTATTACTTCGAGTTTGTCTTTGGTAAGTTTTGTTTGCCGCCTGACCCTTTGGTTATAGACCACTTTGCCTTTCAGATGAGCTTCCAATTAGAGGGTTTGTGGGTCGTCTTGAGGAAGGTCACCTCCTCCCTCATAGGCATCGCACCTTTCTTTGGACACACCTCCACTTCACGTTCGAGTACAATGACAACCAGGTGAGTGGAGGGAAAAGGGAGGGTGAGGATGAAGAGGGAGAGTGAGGGAGGGTAAGGAGGGAGGGTGAGGATGGAGAAGGGATGAGGGTGGAGAGAGGAAGGGTAACTATTGAATGAAATGAAATCTAAATGCTTGTCGATTTTCTGATGGTCATGTCACACGTACTGCATCATACAACATGTTGGTTGTAACCTTATGCACACATGCACATGTGCACACACTCCCCTTGACGGGACACTTTTACAATCTTTTTGTGCTTAATTTTTTTGTACTTCTTAGATCATCTCTGCTAATGTGAGCACTCGAGGTTACAAGCCTTTTGACCTGGAGGAGGTGCCTGTTCCCTTGGAGATCATGTTCACATACAGTGCCAAGTGGTTTCCAACTGCGTGAGTTTGCCTCTGTGGGGTTAATGGTGCTGGGGTTAATTGTTGGGGATAATGTGCTGGGGGTTAAGGCACTTGCCCACTGCAGGACTAAATACTCAGAAAGAGACAACAAGCGATCTCCCTTCTTTGCACGTACACTTGAGGTACATGTGAACCCTTGAGAGAGGGAGGAGAGAGGGAGAAGAGAGGGGAGGAGTGTGTTGGTGTGATATTTATGTGTCTTTTGCACACAACACAGATCCATTGGCTCTCTGTCATTAACTCTGTTGTGCTCGTATGTCTACTCTTGGGGTTCGTTGGACTCATTTTGGTAAGATTTCCATGCTAACGTTTTTGAAGATCACAGTGTATTATTATGTGCGTGTGTGTGTGTGTGTGTGTGTGTGTGTGTGTGTGCTACAGATGAGGGTACTGCGTAGTGACTTTGCGCGCTATAACGTGGCTGAGGATGATGAAAGAGACATGGATGAGGAGGACATTGGGTGGAAGGTCGTTCAATCAGATGTGTTCAGGTTTCCTTCACACAAAAGCCTTCTGTGTGCTATCCTGGGTGAGTAGTGTGGGTCTAAGGTTTGATACTTGACCCCCCACCCCAGACATTTTGAGGGCAATTTAAAGTCTACATGGGCTGAGCCTGGATCTTATCACACACACACACACACACACACACACACACACGTGCACACACATGCAGGCAATGGAACTCAGTTTCTAATTCTGGCCACGGGCATCATCATGATGGCTTACTTGGGGTTATTCAACGTTCACAGGTATGTGGGTGTGGTCAAAGTGAAGGACCCTGGTATGCCCCTCCCTCTCTGTGCAGGCATCATGCCATGAACTCAGCTATAGTCCTTCTCTATGCCTTCACCTGCTGCATTGCTGGCTATGTGTCTGGCAACTTCTTCAAGCAGATGGGGGGGCACAACTGGGTGTGGAACATCATCCTCACGTCCTGCTTGTTTGCAGGTAATGGAGTAGGGAGGGTGATAGGAGGGGAGGTGTGGATGAGTGATGGGAGGGGAGGTGTGGATGAGTGATGGGAGGGGAGGTGTGGATGAGTGATGGGAGGGAGGTGTGTATGAGTGATGGGAGGGGAGGTGTGGATGGGTGATGGGAGGGGAGGTGTGGATGAGTGATGGGAGGGGAGGTGTGGATGAGTGATGGGAGGGGAGGTGTGGATGAGTGATGGGAGAGGTGGTATGGGAGGTGTGTGGAAATTTTTATTATGTGTCCGATGTTAATCACAACTTCTCCCTCTCCCCCCCTCTCTCCCTCTCTCTCCCTCCTCCCCTTCAAGTACCTTTCTTCTTGGTGTGGAGTGTGCTCAACTCAGTGGCCTGGGCCTATCAGTCCACCCAGGCCCTACCCTTCACCACCATCCTCCTGCTCATGATCGTGTGGGCATTTGGTGAGGAACACACACACACACACACACACACGCACACACATGCACACACACACACACCACACACACACACACACACACACACACAGCTGCACTTGGTTGACATTTCCATTGCTCTTGGCTCCACTCAGTTGGCTTTCCTCTCACTGTGCTTGGGGGGATATTTGGGAAGAACGTTGCTAAGCAATTTGATGCTCCCTGTCGTACCAAGAACATAGCCAGGGAGATACCTCCAGTTCCTTGGTACAGAAGTCTTCTGGTTCATATGGCCATTGGAGGGTTTCTTCCCTTCAGGTAATCTTTTTGTCCCATCTTAATTTCAGAGAGAGGTGGTGAACTGTTACCTCTGCACTGCTTCTTCCTCTTGTCTTGTATTTGTCTTCCCTCCCTCCCCCTCTTCCTCCCTCCCTCTCTTCCTCCCTCCCTCTCTTCCTCCCTCCCCCTCTTCCTCCTCCCCAGTGCTATATCAGTGGAGCTGTACTACATATTTGCAACACTCTGGGGTCGGGAGGCATACACTCTCTATGGCATACTGCTAGTGGTGATGTTGATTGTGGTCAGCGTCACTGCCTGCATCTCTGTGGCCCTCACATACTTCCAGCTGTCATCAGAGGACTACCAGTGGTGGTGGAAGAGCATTATGTGTTCAGGGTAGGCCCAGGGTGCAACCCCGTTTTCCACAGCTGTCTTTATGGTTATGTTATGGGAATAGCTATTAAATGGGGGAGGGGGGGGGGGGGGGGGCGGGGAAGGATTTCCCAGGCAGTTTACTATGACAACTATTAGGTATGGTTTTGTAGTTATTTCAAGTGTGTGAAGTGATTGTGTCAAGGAGTGAAGTGATGATTAGATAAACATTACACATCCTCTTACCCCCTCCTCCCCAGCTCCACGGGATTCTTTGTGTTTGTCTATGCAATCTTCTACTTCTACAAGAGGTCCTACATGTACGGATTCCTCCAATCTATCGAGTACTTCGGGTACACACTGCTTGCTTGTTACATCTTCTTCCTGGTCCTGGGGACCGTGTCATTTTACGCCTCCCTCCGTTTTGTGAGGTACATCTATCGAAGCATCAAAACTGACTGATGGATACATGATGGATACATGATGGATACAGGCCATTCATTGTGAAGCACATGACTAGGGGAGGGGGGGGGGGGTAGAGTGTATTGCGTGTCCTCTTTATTTTGTGGCGTCTCTTTCGATACTTCTGGGCTCTTGCGTCTAGCCGATCGTCGATGCATGTAATGACCTGATTATGTCATTGATGCATAATACTAATTGCCCCCCCCCCCCTTATTAGTCCGGACTTTATTACCCGCATCATGTCCGTGCGAAGCCGTGAGTTGCACGCACTGTGTAGGAAGGGACGATGGCAGGACGTGGAGGACTACGTAGCCATGGTTGACGGTAGTGCCCTGCTCGCGGAGCTGAGCGAACAGCAGGGTTCACTCGGGTACACACCGCTACACCAGGCTGCCCTGGTAGGGAACATCTCCATTCTGAACATACTCCTCCCAAAGGCAGCGAACGTCGACTGCCGCTCTCTGACTGGCTATACCCCTCTGATTATCGCAGCGAGCCGCGGGTACGATAACTGCGTCGAACTGTTGTTGCGGTACAAAGCGGACCTTGGTAGCGCGGACGATATTGGAAGAACGCCCCGCTTGGCGGCGGAGCTGTGTTGCATGGAAAGTACCGCACGCTTGCTGAGGAACGAAGGTACGCGGGAGTTTATTGTCTATGCGCTCATATGAAGGGGTGTTCTTTCCCTTCCACCCCACAGAGATCGTGAGAGAGGCGGAGCTGGGAAGCCCTCGTCTTTCCGCTCTCCTCCGCTGTCCTGCGCACATGTTGTTTGCCGCCTACCTCCAGCGCGCTCTTTTGGCGGCAGCGAAAGGTGGGCACCTGGCCAGTGCCGAGAAGCTGGTCTCCAAGGGAGCAAAGGGGTTCAATGAAGGGATGGAAATTGCCATGAAGGAATCACACCACGCTGTGAGCGCGTTTCTCCTGCTGGTGCAGGCAGTAGTCAGGAACGACGCGAAGCTTGTGAATAAGCTTCTCGGACCGTTGGTAAAGCGGAGCCCGCTGAAGGAGTATTCGGCTGAGCAGTTCAGGCAGCTACAACGTGCGTGGGCGGAAGGGCAGGTGTCCACGGCTGTGGCCATCCAGTTGGCCTCCCACCTCGGCCACACGGCTATCTGCGAGCAACTGCTTGCGAGAACGGGGGTGAAGGTGGAAGCAGGGGCTGTTGACTGGCAGGGACTCCGCCTCGTGTCGCTCACCACTCCCTACCTGATGAAGGTCGCATGGGTGAAGACGCTCTTGTTGGCTCGCAGCGAGATAACGCACGTCCAAAGCGAAGTGGGACTGTACCTTAAGAAGGTGCGCGCGATGGGTATGTATGTGAGTTGTGCGTGTGGGTAGTGGGTGTGTTACAGGTGCGTGCATGTGTTTGTACAAGATTAGCATATTTAAGTCTGATGAGCCGACGCTGCATTTAATGTTGACCGTATATTCATGGCCAACCCACTTTTTAAATCCTTTTTTAAAGGTTGAAAAGATTGATTTATCAAAGAACCAGTTGGAGACCATACCACCCTCCCTCCTGGAGCTCCCCTGTCTCTGTGAACTGAACCTCTCCAACAACAAGCTCAGGGACCTGCCCCCCGTACCCCACTGGTCCCCAGCCCTTACCACCCTGGACCTCTCCCACAATCACCTCACCACCATCCCCGGTGATCCCAGGGCTGCCTCCCTCCACACCCTCAACCTCTCCCACAACAGGCTCACCTCGGTACCCCTGTGCATTACCACATTTGGCTCCCTACACTGGCTGGACGTGAGTCACAACAGTGTCATCACCACCATCCCTCCCCAGATAACAAACCTCCACCTCCTCACCCACCTCAATCTGAATGGCCTTGTCAACTTGCACGAGGTTCCTGGCAGCGTGCTCGCAAGCACCAGTGACTCCATCACTTACCTGAGGTGCAAGCTGAGCCCCAGGAGTGACCTGAACTACCTGTTGGTGGGCATCCTTGGGGGGAGGGGCTGCGGTAAGACCACCCTGGCTATGTCTCTTGGTGGCGCAGGCACTGGTGCCGGCATGTCTCATTGGAGCGTGAGTGGACTGACTCCATTTGACCGTCCCTTCTCCTGTTTCCTGTGGGACTGTGGCAGTTGTGGGACTGGGGAGGAGGCCTTCTATCACAGCTTTCGATTCTCGGAGATGTCGTTGTTCCTTCTGGTGGTTGACCTCAGACCAGAGGGAGGAGGTGTGGAAACGCTGAAGCTCTGGCTTAACAGGTTGGCAAGCACGTCGCTCACTGTCGCCGTGGTGATCGTTGGTACATACCTGGATACCTTGGTACCCGAGAAGAGATTGGAAGCTCTAGAAGTGCTCAACAAGGCTTGCCAAATGGTACGTAGCCACGCCCCCACACTTCAGGTGAGAGATTCCATTGCTGTGGGTCTGAGCAGCGGAGAGAATGTACCACTGCTAAGGAAGGCCGTACTCACGCACATAGAAGCTCGGCAGACTAAGGGAACATTCAAGACAGCTCCCTCCTCTTACCAACAGCTCAACAGCATGCTCCTAGTGCTGAAGAAGCAAGTGTGCCAGGGAGGATGTGTGGGGGCAATGGGGGGGGCGGAGTTCAGGTCGCTCTTGGAACAGAGCAACAAGGTGCATAGCGGGGATGAGCTGGGAGCACCAGTGGCATTCCTGGAGGACATGGAGACATTGGTCCACCATCACGTGAGCGGCTTTGGAGACCTGTACTTCCTGGATGGCTACTGGTTCCCGTCTGTTATTTCAGACATCGTGAAGAATGAAGCTCTAAGCTCCCTAGCCACCAATGGCGTGATCCAAACAAAGCACATTGAATCGCTATTGCTGCAGGGTGGACGTCTTCCTGACCAGTATTTGAAACCTGTTCTGGCACTGCTTGACCAATACGACGTTGCCATAACCCTGGACGATAGTCATACACTCCTGCCATCCACGTTACCCGCCAGGCAAGGTAGCTTCACCATAGCCACTACGGACCAACGTGCACCTCCGTACACACGCTACATAACAATTAACGCTGCCTTCCTTGGTCCTGGCTTTTGGGCACGGCTGGCCTGTTCGGTGATCCATTATATCAGCCATTCGATATTGCCTGTGGGTGAAGGATTGCTTCAAAACCTGCAAACCGAACCAGGCCACACCTCCATGCCGGGTCACACACCCACGGGGATGCAATATTGGGACTCTGGAATACTGTACCAAAGTCCAGAGATATCCTTTACGGTAGGGCTGCAAAAGTTGCCGTGGGAACATTCCAAGGGTGATGTCATCCTTGTGTCCGCCTCTCGTAACAAAGCAGGTAGATCAGTCATCGGTCAGCTGGTAGACCTCATCCTTCAATTGGCCAATGACTGGTACCCAGACCTACTTGGAGCAGGCAGGCAGAGGAACACGTGGTCCCAGCACCTGGCGCCATGTTACCTGTGTGAGGAACAGAAGTGCAGCCCCCAACCATTCCTCTTTGGGGCAGAGTCGTGCATATCTCACATTGGTGGGACAGATGACGTGGACACCATCTCCTGTGGTGTTCACACTGCTCTCATACAGGACCTATTTCCTGACCTTATGTTGTCCGAAGTGGACATGGGTCTTCATTGCAAAGCAACAGAGATGAGCTACATTAACCCCCAGGCAGCCTTCGGGCAAGGCAAACTCAGGAACAAGCCAGTCACTATGAAGACTTACCTCAGTTCAAGGAACGTGTCTCTAAGGGACCTTCGTCACGATCTGCTGCTACTGGTGAGACTATACCATCCCTTTGTTGCCTCTGTGGTGGGCGTGTGTCTGCACCCCCTCGCTACCCTCACCCTAGAAGATGCCCCCCTCGGGTCCCTTGATGGGGTCTTGGCTTCCCGTACGACCCCTTTGCCTCGGGTGGTGGTGTATCGCATGGTGTGGGAGGTGGCTGTTGCCATGGCGCACATTCACAGCAAAGGGGTTATCGTTCGTGACCTGAACACATCCAGTGTCCTCGTGTGGTCGTTGGAGGAGGAGTCTCTTGGTCACTGCAAGCTGGCGGACCTTGGCGGGGCCACTGACCTCACCCCCAGCGGCGGCAGGGGGATCCCCCCAGGTCACACTGCATCCAAGGGACCCCATCCGTGGTTGGCCCCTGAAGTTTTCTTCAAAAAAGGTGTTACCATGGGTACCTACGACCATCGAATCGATATCTACTCCCTGGGGGGCCTGATAGAACAGCTCATCAGGGAGCCTATGCTTCAATCCATGACAGCATCAAACGAGGCCGGGGGGAACAACTCCCTCCAAATGGTGTCCTTCCCTTACCTCAGCCAACTGGTGCTGCGCTGTCGTGACCACACCCCCTCCAAGAGGCCAGCACTCGATGAGGTCATCAGTAACGTGTGCAAGGTTTCCACACAGTGCCTTTTACATGTGCTACCTCTTGATGGACAGTTCTCTTTACGTTGTGCCTGCACCGTTGCTCCACCCACTTTCACGCCTGGAAGCTCCACCTCCTCCAACTTCACTAACACATGCTCCCTCTCATCTCCCACTTCTCCCTCTCCCACCTTCCCCTCCTCCCCAGCCCCCGCTGATTGCGGTGAGCTGTCTGTTATCTGCGAGGGAGCTAATGGCGTGGAAGCGAACATCTTCTCAGTGGACACCATGGCAACGCTCTCAAAACACCTCATAGAGAACGCCCAGATGAATTGTTGCGTGTACAGCAGTGACCAGCAGCTTTTAGTGGCCTCTACAAAAGACCTAGCCGACTGCACGATAAGCATTCTGGATGCAGCTAGGCTCCTCCCCCCACGGACCATAAGCATTGGGGACAGTACTGTTTGCTCCATGGTCTGTACCCATGGTACCATCTACTGTGGTACAGTTGAAGGGCACTGCCTTGCCTTGGCACTTGGTACAGAACCCAATGACCACGCCCCCTTGCATCTGAGCACTGTTGTCTCCAGTGATGCGCTGGTAGGGATGGCAGTCGTAGGAGATGTTCTGTGGGTATCCCATGGTCGTGTGATCCACTTCCTGGACCTCCTGACACTACAGGAAGTGGGCGTGGCCAATCTTGCGGCTCCGGAACATACCTTTGTGGGTCAGCTGAATGTTGTTCCTGAGGGGGACATTGTGTGGGGGGCCCACCTGGGGGGCAACTGTCTCTCGGCTTGGAGCGCCTCTAAGAGGTCCCACTTGTTCAGTACCAATGTGTATGATCACGTGACACGTATTAACAGCAGCTACACCCTGGAAGACGCACTCATCTCCACCGTGGTACCTGTTCTGGATACATTGTGGGTTGGCATGGCAACTGGACACATCCTGTTATTTTACCGTCAAGAGCTGGTCTTTTGGTTTCGCCCATATGAGAAGTTTGTCAGGTTTCTGGTCTGCATTCCAAGCCCTTGTGGGGGAAAGAGTCCAGTAGTTGTCAGTGGAGGGAAGGAAATGAAGGATATTGCAGGATCCAGCACCTATATGCATACGAGGGATGGCAAAGACCTAGGGAGTGCTGGCGTTGTGATGCTGTGGGAGGCACACCCTGCCAGTCTGTGTAGGCAGATGAACATGCTGGAAAAGGAATATTCTTCCCCACACTCCCCCTCCTCTTCTTCTTTCACAGACATTGGCAGGCTCAAGAGGCTGGTCACCAGTGGAGAGTTCAAGGACAATGCACACCTTGTGTCATTACTGTCTTCACTGAAGACAAGTGACAATGATTCCGGCCACAATGGACAGAGTTCTGGTACCGGGTCCAATCTTGATGAGCGAAGCTCTGGTACTGGATCCAACCACAGCATACCTGTCCTGCCATAACTAGTGAGCCTACTGCTGTCCACCCCTTGAAGGTTCACAATTGAGGCTGTCTGTACTGTGCCACCTGTTTGATAGGGACATACAGGTGTGTAGCAGAATTATTCAATCTTTTAAAATGTTTTTAATTTGTCCGTGTGCATCCTTTTATGTAAAATGCAAGATAATATGCATTGCTGGAAATTATAAAAAGATCTAACTTAATGTCCAAATCAAGGCCCTCACACACAAATCAAAGACTTTAGTTAGACGGGCTAGGCCACACAACAACCCTACCAGAAGTTAGCAACATGATTATGTGCATGTCTTGTATGCTTACCCTGTTTTTGGTTAACTTGAACCCAGTGACGTGTGCTAGGGGAAATATTTCACCAACCAATATCAGTTTGTGTAAATGTATTCTATTATATGGACACAGTCATAATTCACATTGTCTCTTTTTCACAACTAATTTCTTGTTTTTCACTGCTATTCCAGTATTTCTTTGGTATAGCATGTAATGTAATTCGAGCCAAAACGATTACTTGTTTTAATCAAGACTCTTCCCTTTCTCACATCGTAGCTAGCTTACCTTATATAATCAGTAGTGGCATAATTAACCTCATGTCTGAAGTTATACATAACCGCTCCCCAATCGTATTGGTATGTTTAAATTTCTTTAATCATATAGAAGAGACATAAATAACACGCTAGATACATGCGCATCAGTCTGTTAAAAGGCCATGTATCCAGTATCACGTACTGCAGCTAGCTTGTTGAGTGCCAAGTACACACCGCTATCACCATGGCAACAATCCCAGCCACCAGTAAGGCACAAAGGATCAACGCGATGGCCCCAATATAGTCATCATCACAGCTCAGTCCGCTGTTGACTGACGTAGCTGTTGTTATAAACATATTGAAATAAGAAGCACACGTCAGTGGCGGCGGAAGGGGGGGGGGGGGGGGGGGGGGGGGGGGGGGGCTGGAGGGTCTCGAGCCCCCCCAATAATGACATAGGGGGGGCTCAGCCCCTCCTAAACAATAACCGGTATAGTACAATTGTTATTCCTTGCCCGCGAGATCGCTCGCGTATACCGTTACCGTTCGCCTGTGCCCGCGCATTTATATAATGACATCCAGAAAAGTCACCGTAGGCGACCGCTCGATGGAGGCCCCCTCTCCGATCAACTAATAATATTCATAGAGCTAGTTTTCTTGAATCGTATGAGTTTTTTCGTGCATAAATATAATTAGGGCATCGAAAGCTTCCACAATTCGCGCAGGAGGGCACCCCCCCCCCCCACCCCCCCACCCCCCATGAGCGTGCTTGACAATGTGAAGCGAAGCTGTCCCTTTTGATTGTTAGCTGTATGCCAAATGCTAACAGTACAGATAGATTGTAATGGGTTGGGGAGTTCTTACTCCTCCCGCCCCCGGCAGACAAAAGGAATACTGCTCTCTTTGAATTCATGAATTTAATTATCCCCGCTTTTAGAGCCCCCCCCAATCTTATATACCTTCCGCCGCCGCTGCACGTTTTATGTCCCATGTAATGAGGAGAAGAGCTATGGGACCTATACTAGGTGCAGTAGCCTGCATTGCCAACTGGTATTGGGAAATTGATGTTACTTGAAGAAGCTAAGAGATATTCAGTGGTTTGCAATAAAAAATAAGTATAAACCCTCTACAGGGGGTGGGTGTAAATATGTTGCAGGTAGCTAGCTATAGGGGGATCCATACATAATATAATAATCTACGCTTTAATGTCAGCAACAACGCATCTCTGGTAGTAGCTAATAATTGTACCATTGTATATATTAATGAAGTACCACAAACGTTACTCGCGTGAGCGCACGGAATAGTCCATTCTCCAAACGTATGCTCGGCATACAAATGACGTCAACAGCGATATCTGGTCGGCTTTTTTTATCCCTGACGTCACGCATTAATTGGATACCCATCCTTATAGTACTTATTACATAACACACCGCTGAATTTTCCTTACCTCGTCATGTGGGCAAAATTCAACGCTGTTTGCACCATGTGACGTTAGTCGAAATGCAACTAGTACATGTACAGGGCTCGAAAATATAACACCTCGGAACAATGGAAAATTGCAGCGATTCATCGGTTTATTTCTGGTTGGATAGTAAAAACAAATGTGCGGTTACTGTTGCCGATTACGTAGCAACCACAGTTGACGTTTGTTTTTAAGTATGCGCTGCATGTTCCGAGGTGTTACTATCCGAGCCTCCCTGTACACAATGTGTGTCACACTTCGCGTCCCACACAAAAACACCTTATTACAGCGTGGAGGGTGTGCTAGAACATGTAAACAATGCAGAACCTTTGCAAGACGGGTAAGCTGAAGCAGCTGCAAGACTACATAGGTCAACTCGACGACGCTGCGTTGCGAGCGGAGCTTGCCAGCCACCTCCCCCCTCTAGGGCACACTCCGCTACACACAGCCGCTCTCAATGGTCACGCTCCCATACTGAGCCTCCTTCTCTCCAAGTCCAAAGTAGGTGAAGTAAACTCCCGAACGAATAGCGGCACCACACCAATGCATCTCGCAGCGAGCCGTGGACATTTGCAGTGTGTTCGTGTGCTCGCGAGCCACGGCGCCGATAAAAATATCAAAGACGACCGTGGAAGGACGGCCATAGATATAGCCGATCGCCGCACAAAGAAAGATGTTACCATAGCGATAAGAAGCGAAGGTATGCGCGACAAGTATGTCCCTAAATCGCCAAGTTGCATTACAGTTGTCCTGCTCCTTAGAAATCGTCTCTGCGGCTGCAGGACCTTCGGCTGCTCTGGAAATATTGCTGGATTCAAACCTAGGCCCCTTTGATCCGAGCTGCCTCTCGCGCGCTTTACTGGTAGCCGTAAGGTCCGACCATGTTGCGAACGTGAGCTGCCTGATACGGAAGGGAGCTACCAACCTCGACGAAGCGCTATTCGCTGCAAAACTTGAAGGCAAGCATAGGTCACGTGCGCTGCTACTCCTTGTCAAGGCGGCCATGTCTAACGACGTGGACCTGGTGCTCAACCTGTACGGCCCGCCAACGAGCGCCATAGAAAATTTCTATGATGTACAGCTCGCTCTTGCAGGAGGGGAAATACCTACGGACTTGCCGGTCGAAGCAGCTGGTCGCTATGGTAACACGGCAGTGAGGGAGGAGCTCCTGCTGAGGAGGAAAGTGGCGCCAACGTGTGGTCTCGTGATGTGGCACGCCTTGCGCCTAAGTGCGGTGAACGTGGAGTGGCTGCAGAGAACACCAGTAGTGCTCCATCTGTGCTTAGACCACAACAACCTTCAGACACTCCCTGGTAACCTAGGGTCAGCCATACTGCAGGTAAGGGTAGGTTGGTGTTGGTAGGCTGTGTGGGGTCATTGGTTGAACAATGATTAAGGGATTAATTAACATAAATAAATTGTGTATATGTATAGGGAGATCATTCTCCTAATGATTATGTCATTTTATTAATGAAAATTTGGTTGGCCCCACACATGCACATGCACACACAGGTAGTGAAGTTGGAGCTCCAGTTCAACCAGTTGGAGACCATACCACCCTCCCTACTGGAGCTCCCCTGTCTCTGTGAACTGAACCTCTCCAACAACAAGCTCAGGGACCTGCCCCCCGTACCCCACTGGTCCCCAGCCCTTACCACCCTGGACCTCTCCCACAATCACCTCACCACCATCCCCGGTGATCCCAGGGCTGATAGCCTGGACACTCTTAATCTTTCCCACAACAAACTAGATGACGTTCCTCCCTGCATATTCAATTTTTTAACCCTCTGCACTCTGAACCTTAGCTACAATGGCATACCTACTTTGCCGGAAGAGCTGTGGAGCCTGAGAAACCTTACAACACTCAGCCTGAACGGCCTCAGGTGTGTGAGGGAGGAGGGTGGGGCTCCCCTGAGGGAGGGGGAGGCTCCCCTAAGCACTGCCCACCACCTCAAGGTGATGGTCCTTGGAGGGAAAGGGGTGGGGAAGAGCACCCTGGTGTCGTTGCTCACAGGTACTGAGCCCTCAGAAGACCCAGAGACTGTGCACGTCAGAATACAGGAGTGGGCGGTGCCTCATGGAGAACAGCCGCTAGTCCTGCACTTGTGGGACTTTAGCTCACATGACCAGTACCATAACGTCTACCAGTGTTTCATCACCATGGAGACCATATACCTCTTGCTGTTTGATGCAAGGCAGTCCTGGGATGTGCTGGGGGAGGAGCTGTTGCCCTGGTTGGACGCGCTGGCCCAAGGGGCGGGGCAGTCATGCGTGCTCCTTGTGGGGACACACCTTGACCAGCTCGCTGCAAAGGGACAACATGGGGAGGAGACAGACCTCACTTTGAAGGAGGTCACCAGGGTATTTGAACAGTACCGCGACAGGTTACAAGGAGGAAATGTGGTACTGGCAGGTCTGCAGTGTGGGCATGCGAGCATGGAGGGGCTGAAGGAGACGGTGTGCAGGTGTGCTCGGGCATATTGCGTCCCTGGCACAGCTGTGGGGAGGAGGGTGCCACCTAGCTACCACAGGGCGAGGAAGGTGGCCGCCGAGATGTGTGAGAGGGTTGGAAGGGTGGAGTGTGACCCAGTGATGGACCTCGATGAGTACAGGAAGGGGATGGAAAGTGCTGGCATCAGAAGTGTGGCTAGTGAGGAGGAGCTGGAAGCACTGGTGGGATACCTGACCCGCGTGGGTCCACTCCTACGCTTCAGTAGTTGCCATGCCAATGAGACGTACTTCTTCCACAACCCAGGATGGCTGTACCGGGCCTTGTGTGCCATCCTCGCCGAACCCTCTGCGTCCAAAGGTGGCCTGAGGACCAGTCAAGTGAGCCTGGGCGTACCCCTCGCTCAGAGGCACATGTGGACCCTCCTGCATTTCCTGGAAGAGCACAACCTGGTGATCACCCTAAGCCCTTACCTACACCTCCTCACCACCCTGCTCCCCCCCTCCAGCCCTGAGGGGGTGCATGTGAGCAGTACTGAAGGGAGGTGCCCATACGTGAGGTACATCCTGCTTGGGGCCACGCCCACCCTAGGCTTCTGGACACGCCTCCTATCCTCTGTAGTCATTGCCATTCCACAGGTACAGTCAGCTGCAGATGCACAGTGGGGGGCTTGTCCTTTGCCCGAAGCTAGGTCTGGGGAACACGTAACAACCTCTCCCAGTATAGCAACTCAGGTTTACTTCTGGAGGACAGGTGTGCATTATCAAGACCTGGATGTAGCCTTCAGAGTTGAGTCCCTCTCTCATTCGGGACAGCTGACTCATGAACGAAAGGAAGGCATTCTGATCATGGTGTCCGCCACTGACCTGGGCAGGAAACTCATTGGTCGGCTTGTTGACATGACAACGGCTTTTATTAATGGCTACTGCTTTCCAGACTCCTTTACCCCCTCCCCTCAGACAGGTTACATAGCTATGGAAGAAATAATCCCTTGCAGTAAGTGCATCAGAATGGGGAGGCCTCTGCCCTATGAATTCCATTTGGAGCCCATTCTCACTGCGTTGACCCAGGGAATGGAAGCCATTGCGTGTGATTGCACCACTAGCACAGATGAGGGAAGCCACACATCTGCACTAGCAGACCTGGCCCCAGACCTTATTCTGGCCGATGTCGAAGTTCAGTATCATCTGGACGTCTCCTCACTCTGCGTCCATGGGGACTCCGCGGTCGCCTTGGGAACGTTCGAGGCAATATCCCTGGGGACTTACAAGGGTTCACCCGTTACAGTCAAGAAGTACACGCACAGTAACCGCACCCACGCCTTCAGACATCTGAGGAGGGAAGCCTTGTTGCTGCAGACACTGGACCATCCGTGTATCGTGCGATTGGTTGGCATCGGCACACAGACCCTCATGGGTGTGGTACTTGAACATGGCCCCCTCGGACAGCTTGACAAAATCCTCTCGCGGTGCAAGCTCCACCGTGTGACCCTCCACAGGATGGCTTCTGAGATAGGGGCAGCTCTTGTCTACCTGCACCAACGTAAGATCGTGCTGCTCGACCTGAAGGCTTCGGGTGTCATGGTGTGGTCACTGGACCCCGAGCACCTCACTCACTGCAAGGTGGTGTCTTTTGGTGCAGCTAGGTCCCTCATGGCGTGTACTCCCCCTCAGGCCCAGGCCATACTTGCTACTCCCCCTCAGGCCCAGACCATACTTGCTACTCTTCCTCAGGCCCAGGCCATACTTGCACCTGAAGCATTGCGCTCTCATGGGTGGCGAAAGTGCGACCATAAGACCGATGTGTTCTCATTGGGTATGGTACTGTACCACATGGTCACGGGTCAGGAACCTTTCCACAACATGGAACGGGAGAAGGTCTTGTTGGCCATCAGGAGAGGCAGACGTCCAAGGCTAGAGGCCTCTAGTCGCCAGCCCTTCCCATATCTGCTCAAGCTCATCCACCAGTGTTGGGAGCAATGTCCCAGGAAGAGGCCAACAGCTGGGGAGGCCGTGGGGACACTCTGTCTCTCCCCAACACAGTGTGTGGTAAACGTGGTGCACATGGGCAACCAATCACCTCTGCTGCAGAGCAGCTGCATTGTCACACAGTCGGACTTTGCCCACTTTAACATTCCTTCCCAGGACAGTGAGGTGTGGTTCTGCTTCGATAGTAGCGAGGGTACAAACATCGCGACATACTCACTGCACACAATGACCATCACAAAGATGAATTTCATTGCCGAAAATCAGGTCCAGTCCATGAGTGTGTGTGGGGACCATGTGTGGGTGTCCTCACGTGCAGGGGTGGACTGTGGGTCTCTGGACATCTTCCACATCGGCACCAGGGAGAGAGTGCACGTTGCAGCTACGGGGGAGTCAATCGTCTCCAGCATCACTAGCTCCAAGAAGCTGGTTTACTGCGGCACGTTAGAGGGGAGGTGCCTCGTCTTTCCCCAGAACATCAACAGTGTGGGCACACCCCCTCGTCAGAAGGTTCTCTCCGACCATGCCGTGGAGGGCATGGTGTCCGATGGCAACCTCCTTTGGGTCTCCACTGCCTCCTCCATCCTCATACTTGATCTGCACACACTTGTGCCGACAGGGGAACCCCTGTTGTCCAAGCGGGGGTTCGTGGGGCAGCTGAAGCTGTCCCCAGATGATGGGGAGATGGCCTGGAGCTATCGCCTTGGTGGCACCCACTTGTCTGCCTGGAACGTGCAGCAGAGGTGTCATCTGTTTGATGTGGGGACCCAGGAACACTTGAGAGGCATCACCAGCTGCTCAGAGAACAACATGGTCATCACGGCCGTAACACTTGCCACGGATACGGTGTGGGTTGGCATGGCAACAGGACACATCCTGATCTTCCACCACAAGGAGATGCTCCTTTGGTTCCACCCCTACAGCAGCCACATCAAGGTCCTGCTAACCTGCGATGGATTTGCTGTCTCTGGCAAAAATGGTGAAGCTGTAGTAGCGACGGGTGGCCATGGAAACATCTCACGCGTGATCAGTGCTTCAGCTGGCTTCCATTGGCCCAACCCACATGGTGTGAGGGATGGGGGAGGTGCCCCTACTGATCCACAGGAGACCCTGATCACGTGGGAAGCCTTCCCTTCTAACCTCTGTCGTCAGGTGGGCCTGCTTGACAGACGGTCGGCCACCTTCTGTGAGGACCATCACTTTGTGTCGGAGATGCACCAGAAAGGCATCTTTGGGCAACCGCCTGGTGCCATGTCCCCCACTGATGGACCAGTAATGACTGGACCACGCCCCTCATCTCCCGAGCACTCAGAGCTGGATCGGTCCAGCTCTCTCCTTTGGTCCTACTCCTACCCTGTACCCACAGCTGGGGAACCACAACCACCATGAGACCACACCTACCGTGTGTCCCTCTACCTGTAGTTTCAGCAGTAATCCAAACTTTGCCACCGCAGTGTGTTTGTGTCTATAACATGAAGACCTAGAACAAATCAGACATCTGTTTGTTTACTGATACAACACACAACTGTTTTCATCAAAGAGGTTTTTTTATGATCTTGTGGCGGTAGTGCTGTTGTTTGTAACCCTTCTCTACCATGTCCATATATGGTGTCCATATCATATTTGGTGGTGTTTGTCCATATATGGTGTCCATATCATATTTGGTGGTGTTTGTCCATATATGGTGTCCATATCATATTTGGTGGTGTTTGTCCATATATGGTGTTCCTTATTGTATTTGGTGTCCATATTTGATGGTCACAGATTAGCTGGACAGGACAGGCAGCATATCACCTGCTGTATAGGGGTGTGGGAGGATGGGATGTGAAGGTATGGAGGTGTGGGTATGGGGGTGGGTGGGTAGGTGTGGGAGGATGGGATGTGAAGGTATGGAGGTGTGGGTATGGGGGTGGGTGGGGGAGGTGTGGGAGGATGGGATGTGAAGGTATGGAGGTATGGGGGTAGGAGAATGGGATGAGAGGTGTGGGAGGATGGGATGTGAAGGTATGGAGGTGTGGGTATGGGGGTGGGTGGGGGAGGTGTGGGAGGATGGGATGTGGAGGTATGGAGGTGTGGGGTATGGGGGTGGGTGGGGGAGGTGTGGGAGGATGGGATGTGAAGGTATGGAGGTGTGGGTATGGGGGTGGGTGGGGGAGGTGTGGGAGGATGGGATGTGAAGGTATGGAGGTATGGGGGTAGGAGGATGGGATGAGAGGTGTGGGAGGATGGGATGTGAAGGTATGGAGATGTGGGGAATGGGAGGATGGGGGATATGGGGGTGGGAGGATGGGATGGAGGGTGGCAGGTTGCCTATGCACTGGATAAGGTAGGTTTCAGAATGCAGCTAAGGTCTTTCCAAAACATACACTTCATCCCAAGGAAATATCAGATCACTGACACACTCTTCCGGTGCTATGTTGATCAGCCATTTCCACTTTGGGAATTAGCTGTTTGAAATCAGATTGGCATGATAACAATATATTGTTTGTACCCTAGATGAAAGAGTTGTTTACGTTGTCAAAAGCCAACATGTTGCTACAATTGACATATTCCCTCATTTCCACATAGACCTCCCGTAGCCCCTTCCATAGACCCCTTTCCATAGTCCCTTCCATAGCCCCCCTGCCATAGTCTCTGCCATTGACACTGAAAGGGCAAACAAAAGATATTACCATCTGTTCCAACTATAGTTCCCGCGCTACCCGGGAAGTATAGTACAGGCTCAAATGTAAGGCATTAATGTTAATCAAAGGCCAAGGATAATTAATTAATCACAACTAGTAATATTTTGTTTTTCTAGCCCCGTGCGGTTGCGCGGGACTCTGTACTGTGCTGCAGCACCTGTCATGCAGCTTCTCGCCATGTGATTTACCAAAAGACCCGGAGGTGGGGCATGTACGGATATACCACCATCGGAATTGCTGACGTATTTTTTTTTTTTGTACATAGGAAACACACGTACTAAAGCCGATGGAAACCACCACTGCGCGGCAGGACGATACTCACGTACTTGCTGGAGATGGAGGGGATGCCGGGGTGGTATCCGCGAATAGTATTCAAGGACAGTCAGATAGCCGCGGAGCTCCAAAGCCTACGTCGGAGAAACGAACGTCGAAGAGAAGCTTGTTCGCCAGTCTACGGAGGACAGCAGGTAAAAAAGAAAACACACACGCCTATTAAAGTACTAGGTTTATTACTTGATAACACGTAGACCTGAACCGAACCAACCGGACGGAACCCACGGAACACACGGAGACCCCCCTCCTTCGCTTCCCTGACTACTTTCCGCAAGCCGTTCTGAAGTCCGCGCACACACCAGGAGACAGATCCCTTGTCGGGGAAGCGGTGGTGGCCCTGGACGAAGCTATTACCCGGGCGGAGCAAGAGGAGAGGCACTCAAATAGCGCCCTTTTGACGCTCGTGAAGGCTGCCATCTCTAACGACCCCTCCCTCATCTGCAAGTGTTTGGGCGAACCGGACGGCGCTTATAACGACGAGGGCGGGCCCTTTTCGCTCCTTCGGTCCTCCCTTCAACGGGGAGAGGTGAGTGCAGTCCTTCCGCTTAGGGTAGCCCAGCGCTACGCCCACAGTATCGTGGTGGGGGAGATACTGGCGCGGACGGGAACAAACAAACAACGTGGCGTTGTGGACTGGCGCGAAATGGAGCTGTTTCAGCTGGACGAGTACAGTCTGCACAAGGTCCGCTGGGTTAGGATGTTGAATATCGCACATTGCAGGGTTGAATCGCTCCCGCAAGAAGTAGGATGTTATCTAAAGCAGGTGGGTATTATTGGTGTGGGTTTCCATTGGGAGGTGATAAGGTGTGTGTGTGTGCGCGCGCGCGTGTGTTTGATGTGTGCTTATCTGGAGCTGTGCACAACACTACATAGCAGTTCAGCAGTATGCATACATAAGCCCCTGCAATCACACTTGTCTTGTTACGTACTGTATGCACAATGAAACAGTTTCATCGTTCACACATAAGACAAGCAGTATTTATGCAAACTGCTGAACCTCTGGAGGTGGTGGATATTGGATATACACAGCTTGTTTGCATACTTGTGTATGCAGAGATACATCTACCCTACTACACATGCACGCACATGCACACACAGGTAGTGAAGTTGGAGCTCCAGTTCAACCAGTTGGAGACCATACCACCCTCCCTACTGGAGCTGCCCTGTCTCTGTGAACTGAACCTCTCCAACAACAAGCTCAGGGACCTGCCCCCTGTACCCCACTGGTCCCCAGCCCTTACAACCTTGGACCTCTCCCACAATCACCTCACCACCATCCCCGGTGATCCCAGGGCTGCCTCCCTCCACACCCTCAACCTCTCCCACAACAGGCTCACCTCGGTACCCCTGTGCATCTGCTCCCTCCACACCCTCACCTCCCTTACTCTGAGTGGCAACAGAAACATCCAGACCCTCCCCCTACAGATGGGGGCACTGTCCAAGCTAACTAAGTTGGAGCTGGACAACATGGACCTACTAGACGACCCTCCCAAGAAGATCCAGGCCATGCACCAGGAGTGCCTCCAGTACCTTAGGAGCAAGCTGCTTGCCCCTAAGCAGCACCAGCAGATGAAGCTCATGGTGCTAGGCAACCCAGGGAGGGGGAAGTCCACACTGGTGGCACGCCTCCAAGGGAAAGCCCCTATCCAGACCAGTGGACTGGAGATCATCCCGTGGGAGTGCAAGCCCGCCATTGGAAAGAGGGCGATACACTTCCTTATATGGAGCTTTAGCGGGGAGAAGAGCTTTGCAGTCCACCATAGCTTCCTCACGGAGCGCTGCATGTGTCTGCTGGTGTTTGACATCACCAGGGGTGAGCCAGAGGTGAGGGCGCTGCGTCCGTGGTTGGATAGCTTGGCCCTGCACGCCCCCGACAGCTGCGTCATGCTGGCGGGCACACACCTGGACAAGGTGCCGGGGGATTCCCCAAACAACACGACCAACGCTGTGCTCCAGATGGTTGCAAAGATGGCCAACGAGTACTCCACCAGGCTGCACGTCATGGAGGTGTTTGGGGTGGGCATAAGGACTGGGGCTGAGGAGCTTCGTGCAACCATATATGGCTGTGCTGAGGAGTACTGCGTCAAGGGGGAGGCAGTCGTCGGCGAAGCCACCCCGGGCAAGTACCTGCAGCTAGGAAAGATGGTCTCCCAGCTGCAAGGCGACATCCTGAGGGGGGAGGGGGGCCCGATCATGGAGGCAGAAGAGTTTGCTGCCCTGGCCGGTAAGGCGGGGGTGGAGGGGCAGGAGGAGGTTGCCGCTGCGACTCACTTCCTTGTCTCTGTGGGTGCTATCTTGCACTACGATGACCCCAACGCACGGTTGGACAGGGTGTACTTCATGGACCCGTGCTGGCTGTGTGACGCCATGTTAAAAGTGGTGGCCGACTGTGAAGCCGACTTCTTCGTGAGCAAGGGGTTAATGAACGTATCGCGAATCACCCTGCTGTTTGATGCAGAGAGGTTTCCATGGAAATACTTCAGACAATTTCTGGTGCTCCTCGACAAGTTTTCGATTGCCCTGCCCATCGACAGCCAACGCCTCTTCGTCCCCACAGCACTCATGGATACAGGCCCTGGGGACATGTTCGGCAAGAGGGACTGCTACATACGATACATCCTATTTGACGCCCGGGTCACTCCGTCCTTCTGGTCCAGGCTGCTTTCCATGCTCCTGCATTTGGTACCCGAAATAAAAGCCAAACTCCCTAACACTAACCCCAATGCCTCACCCATCAAGCCCCAGGAAAATGGTGGTGGTGATGGTGGTGCAGTTACCTGGGCAACAGTGGAGGCCGAGATCCCACTGATGCACCTTGTGTACTGGAGGACTGGCATAGCCTATTGGGACACCCGCGTCGTGATGAGGGTGGAGTCCATGAGTGGGTCCCAACACTTCTCCCGTGAGGGCAAGGAAGGCGTGGCCATCATCGTATCCCGCAATGAGGCGGGAGAAAGGCTTTTATGTCAGGCGGTGGATATAGTGATGGTCCTGGCCAACGACTGGTACCCGTACGTGCAAGGCCGCGCTCGCCATGGCAACGGCATCCACCATTTTGCAGTTTGCTCCAAGTGCTTGGATCTCCATCGCCCACTGCCTTATGAGTTCAACTTGACGGACTGTCTCGCCCACTTATCAAAGAACAGGGGTGCCATCGAGTGTGGGTACGGCAAGCCTTCGGAGAACCACATGACCCCATTGGCAGACCTGGTTCCCGAACTTCTCCTGAAGGACATTGAAACAAAGTTCTTCATCAGTGACGCGGACTTCAGGGGCGGAGCCTCCATGGGACACACCCCCCCACCTTCCTTCAAGGAACCTCAGCTCCTGGACTTCAGGCGTCGCCACTGGAGCAGTGACCCACGAGGCGACCACCACCTGTTCACAGAGTTTAGGCGGGAGGCCATGCTGCTCCACAGGTGCAACCACCCGTGCCTGCAGGGGTTTGTGGGCATGTCCGCTCCGCGTCTGATGACCCTGGTCATGGAAAAATCACCCCTGGGGACCCTGGAGGCGTGCCTTTTGGTCAAGCAGAGACCCCTCCATCGCCTGGTGTTGCACCGCATGGTGGCAGAGATAGCTGCTGGTCTGCAGTACCTGCATGCCAACGGCATCATCCTGCATGGACCCAGGACGCTCAACGACATTTCCGTGTGGTCGCTGGAACCAGACTGCCTTTGCCACTGCAAGCTGGGCAACTTTGCCTCTGCGATGTACCTTACTCCTAGTGGGGTGAGGAGGGTTCACCTCATCAGGGAGGGTCTGGCCCCCGAGGTGGCCCAAGCCATGAGTGGCGGGTATGACTCCACCTACCTAAACTCGTCCGACATTTTCCTGCTTGGGACTGTGTTGTGCCAGATGCTCACCCGTAAACGCAGGACACTGAAGTCCATCTGCGCCCCACACCTGAATACCAGCGGCTACTACCTGCCCCTCCTGGTACAGTGGTGTCACATGGAAGACCCCACCCAGCGACCCTCGACCAGTGATGTCATCGACAGGGTGTGTCAGGTCTCCTTTCAGTCCCTGATGCAGCTGCAGACCATCTCCAGAGACCTTGTGATACGTCGGGCGTGCACCGTCACCTCTGCTCAGTTCCGCAAAGCCGGCCTACCGTCCTGTGAGAGTGAGTTGTGGATCTTCAGTGATGACAACAACGGCACCACGATTGACATGTACCACGTTCCAACCCTGACAAAGGTGGGCGGAGTCTTCCTTAAGGAGAGCATCGTCCAATCCGTTTGCGTCTGCAGGGAGCACGTTTGGGTTGCCTTTAGGAGGACCAGCTACCAAGGGGTGATCAACCTGTACAGCATCAACGGCCGCGCCCTAGCTCGCAGCATAGACATTGGGGGAGACGGGGTCACCTGCATGGTGCCTTATAAGGAAAGGGTGTACTGCGGGACCCTGAATGGGTGCTGCCTGGCCTTCAGCGAGGGGGAAGGGGATGTCTGCGGGGACAGGAGGCGGCGCAGCAACTGCGTGTCGGAGATCCCTCTGGACAGCATCCTGGTGGTGCAGGGGCGGTTGTGGGTGACTCACGCCGACCTCATACATTTCCTGAACCCTGACACCTTGGAGGTGGAGGGTTACGCAACCAGGGAGGGGGCGTCTGTGGGCATGTTGGTGATGTCGTTTGATCCCGACTTAGTGTGGAGCGCATACCTTGGGTGGGGGAGTCGCCTCTTGGTCTGGAGCGTGGATAAAGGGGTCCACATGTACGAGGTGTCCATACACCAGCACTTGAAGGGCATCACCAGCAGTTGCGAGCAAGACATGGTTGTCACAGCCATGACGCCCGTCATCGACACGGTGTGGGTTGGTGTGGCAACGGGGCACATCCTGGTCTTCCAAGGGCAGGAGCTGCTGTTGTGGTTCCACCCTTACCACAACCACGTCTCCCTCCTCCTCTGCTGCCAGGCCTCTGAGGAGGATGGAGGAGGAGGCCAGACCTTGGTGGTAAGCGTGGGCAAAGGGTTGCGCAATCCGGTCAAAGGGGAGTTCCCCACCTACGGGGTGCGGGAGGGACCCCCTGGGTCTGGGGCCCTGGTGCTCTGGGAGGCTTACAGTGCGGCCACTTGCAGGCAGATGTGGATGGTTCAAGAGAGGTCTGGCACCTTTTTGAAGGATTGGAACTGTGTCAACCAGCTGGTTTGCGATGGAAACTTCAAGGACGGAAAATGGCAGGCGGAGGAGAGGAGGTGCAATGGGGCTGGGGAAGAGGAAGTGACTCCAGCCTTACTGGATGAGGCCAATCACTATAAACTGACATCTCAGGACCAGGACGCTTCAAGATGAAAATGGACACGATGGCAACTGCTCTGCTGCAACCGAAACTGAAATCATCAAATCACTCGGAGCCCGCAGAGTGCAAATGACAGCTGCGCACCCGGGTCGTCTACAGAACTACAGGGTGTCACTGTGTGTGTGTGTGTGTGCGTGCATGTGTGTGTATATATATATATATGTGCAATGCATATGTATTCAATATCGCGTTGTTAATGAACGGTGACGTAATGTACGCAGCGCTTACTCGCAGTGTACCGGCGGAGTACCCGCTGAAGGGGGAATGACAAGATAAATTTACCAAGTGAGCACTATATAGAACTACTGCTTGTGGTGGGAGCGGGTCGGGAAGGTGACAGTCAGCGGTAGTAACGTACACATGAGTCGCGGCAGAGGAAAGGCCCCGAGGGGAAGGGGTTTTGGCAGCCAGCTGGAGGCGCTCGGAATCACCTCGGCCGGAGATTCGGCTCCACCTCCCATCCTTCAGCCTCCGCCGCTTTTCCCGCCTCTCGACAGAAAACCTTTGGAGTTGGCCAAAACGGATGTCGACTTATACCTCCTCGAAGTGAAGCAGGAATTGAGAGCTTTCATGAGAGAATCTGGCTACTATCTCATGGACGACTGCGACGAACTCACCCACATAGGGAAGAAGGCGAAAGTAGACAGTGCAGCAAAGGACTGGGTACCTGGCTGGGAACACTTTCCCAAAGAGCTTGAAATAAAGAAGAGGAAAATAAAGAAGGCGGTTACCAAGAAGGCAATTAGTGTGACCCAATCAAAGGTACCTGCAAAGGGAAGAAATGCTAAGGTTAAAGTGGAGGTTTCAGAGCCTGCGTTTGATGAGAATGAAGTTCTCAAAGCGTCTCTGTCTCCTGTGAAAGGGTCCTCGACAGTGGAGCCAGGCCAAACAGCTGAGGGGAAGTCTACGGCTGAAGAGACAGAGGAAAAGACTGAGAAAGAGGGAGAGGAGAAGGATTCAGAGGAAGAGGGCGCAGAGGAAGAGTTCTATGATGAAGAGATAGAAGAAGAAGGAACAGATTACAACCTGACTTACTTTGATCCCGGGGAGGATTACCTGGGCGATGATGATGATGGGGGTGATGAGAGGGAGGGTACTTATTACTAGTTAGTTATTAATTGGTATCAGATATTGTTAGTGTGATCTTCGCAGGGATTGAAGGAAGGGGAGAGGAGATGAAAGATGATTGGAGGAGCTATTTAGTTAGTCTTACAGAAGCAGGCAACAGTGCAGTGGTACAAGGGGCGTGGTTTAGAAAAATTTTACACAATCACATTGCATGCATTGGGGTGTTAATTCAGATGTTACTAGCATCGGACATTTGTTATCCTCACATCATCACAACCCTCACATCATCACATCCCCACAATGTACTTACCATATGCAGATGATGGACTCGATTGAGGAGGATATGGATGGTGTTCAGCCTGCAGGCGGGCATTATTTAGAGAACCAATCAGTGCTTTACCAGTCCACAAACCCTCTTGGACATGGGCACCAGTCCCCAGACCCATGTGAAGCTCATTACAGGTCACCCTACAGTCAGCAGATCACGATGAAGGAGTATTACCAACAGTCCACTGTACACACACGTCTGGCAGTACAAGAGCTGACCTCTTCAGCAGCATTCAAGATGCACACACAGCGATGCCAAAGGTATAGTACCCAGTCCAACCAGTACTGGTACCCAGTCCAACCAGTACTATATGAGTACTTAGTACTATATTGAGGGGTACCCAGTCCAACCAGTACTGGTACCCAGTCCAACCAGTAGTATATGAGTACTTAGTACTATATTGAGGGGTACCCAGTCCAACCAGTACTGGTACCCAGTCCAACCAGTACTATATGAGGAGGGGTACCCAGTCCAACCAGTACTATATTGAGGGGTACCCAGTCCAACCAGTACTATATGAGGAGGGGTACCCAGTCCAACCAGTACTATATTGAGGGGTACCCAGTCCAACCAGTACTATATGAGGAGGGGTACCCAGTCCAACCAGTACTATATTGAGGGGTACCCAGTCCAACCAGTGCTGGGGTATGTATCTATTACTTACCACATTCCTTCACTGTATGCAGCTGTGGGACCAGCTGGTACAATGGCAGCTGGAGCGATGCATGTGAGCAGTGTGGGGGAGGAGCTATGGTGACCCCTTGTCCAATCTGCAAAGGAGAGTGTGGAACTGTATGGCAGAGAAATACCGACATGGTATGTAATGTGATGGTCTGGGTAACTGTCAGCTTTAAGCCCAGCATACATGGGAGACTTGTTTCACCCAACTCTAATGAATACAAGTAAATTTTATTCATTCGAGTTGCAGGCCAATATGTTGCCCAGGAAGGCTATATGTTGCCCGGGAAGGCTATATGTTGCCCGGGAAGGCTATGTGTTGCCCGGGAAGGCTATATGTTGCCCGGGAAGACTATATGTTGCCTGGGAAGGCTATATGTTGCCCGGGAAGGCTATATGTTGTCTAGGAAGGCTATATGTTGCCTAGGAAGACTATATGTTGCCTGGGAAGGCTATATGTTGCCCGGGAAGGCTATATGTTGTCTAGGAAGGCTATATGTTGCCTGGGAAGGCTATATGTTGCCCGGGAAGGCTATATGTTGCCCAGGAAGGCTATATGTTGCCTAGGAAGGCTATATGTTGCCCGGGAAGGCTATATGTTGCCTAGGAAGGCTATATGTTGCCCTAGGAAGGCTATATGTTGCCCGGGAAGGCTATATGTTGCCCGGGAAGGCTATATGTTGCCCGGGAAGGCTATATGTTGCCCGGGAAGGCTATATGTAGGCTATATGTTGCCCGGGAAGGCTATATGTTGCCCGGGAAGGCTATATGTAGGCTATATGTTGCCCGGGAAGGCTGTATGTTGCCCGGGAAGGCTATATGTAGGCTATATGTTGCCCGGGAAGGCTATATGTTGCCCGGGAAGGCTATATGTTGCCCGGGAAGGCTATATGTTGCCCGGGAAGGCTATATGTTGCCCGGGAAGGCTATATGTTGCTCGGGAAGGCTATATGTTGCCCGGGAAGGCTATATGTTGCCCGGGAAGGCTATATGTTGCCTAGGAAGGCTATATGTTGCCCAGGAAGGCTATATGTTGCCCAGGAAGGCTATATGTTGCCCGAGAAGGCTATATGTTGCCCGGGAAGGCTATGTGTTGCCTAGGAAGGCTATATGTTGCCCAGGAAGGCTATATGTTGCCCAGGAAGGCTATATGTTGCCCGGGAAGGCTATATGTTGCCCAGGAAGGCTATATGTTGCCCGGGAAGGCTATATGTTGCCTAGGAAGGCTATATGTTGCCCGGGAAGGCTATATGTTGCCCGGGAAGGCTATATGTTGCCCTAGGAAGGCTATATGTTGCCCTAGGAAGGCTATATGTTGCCTGGGAAGGCTATATGTTGCCCGGGAAGGCTATATGTTGCCCGGGAAGGCTATATGTAGGCTATATGTTGCCCCGGAAGGCTATATGTTGCCCGGGAAGGCTATATGTTGCCCGGGAAGGCTATATGTAGGTTATATGTTGCCCGGGAAGGCTATATGTTGCCTGGGGAAGTCAATATGTTGTCAGGGAAATCAACTGTTGTATGCCAGGTTATAGGAATGCTCTTAACTGCTCTTTCTATTTAGAGCCATTCGACAGGTGTGGCTCACTGGGATGGTCAGTGTGGGTATCCTGAAGACAAGGTACAAATCCTCCTATTGCGTAATGTTATCACTCAACCTAATGAAGATGAACTGTCAGAGGCAATGGAGGACCTTGGAACATAATACATGGTGTGGTAGTGGTGTGTGTGTGCGTGTGTGTGTGTTTGTGTGTGTGTGTGCTGTATCAGATCATAAAATGTCACGTAGCCCCAAGATAACCACCTACTGAAATTTTTTAAACTTGTCAAACATTAATTAGTATGCTGTACTGCAGATCACAGAACTCTTCTGATACAGAGAACATGCATATCCATGACATTAGTGCCGGTCAAACCAGTTCTGATAAGGCATCCCCCTCCACACAGCTGGGAGAAGAATCCATAGGAGTCGTTGTTATCCAGATAGGCCTGGGGATTGATTCCTTGGTCCCCAGCCCTCCTTACCACCCCCGCATCAATCACTGCCCCTGCTGCATCACAGGGACCATCTTCACCGTCAGTACCTCCCGACAGCAACTGGATATCGTACGCATCCATTGAGGGGTTCTCCCTGATCAGCTGATCAAGCCGTATGGCTGCTGCCAACACCAGCTCCTGGCTCCGCCCTCCTCGCCCCGCCCCTTTCAGCTGGACAGTAGGCTCTCCGGCTCCAATGAGGCACAGAGGGAGCTGTGAGCGAAGGGAGGGAAGGGCTGAGCAGAGGTGACCAAAGTCCTCCGCTAGACGCGGTGTGGAAGAGAAACCATCCGGTGGCAGTGATGGGGAAGAGGAACTTCCCAGCGCCACGGCAACCGTGGCGTACATTTCCCCAACGGTCCTGGCCTCTCCCTCCACACAATGGGACCATACATACGTGTTGTATCCTAGCGTCCTGGCCATGTGTGAGGCAGCCGCTGTGGCCTGGGAGTTGCTTCCGATGATGACATTCTGAACATGTGCATATGTTTGTCCCAACAGAGGGCAGAGGTCGTCACCCGGGGCAGTGTTTTCAAGATGGCGGATGATGGAGGGTGGCATGGCTTCTCTCAGACCATACCTGTCAATGGTTCTGAGCACTTCCTGAGTGGGTGTGGTGTTGGGGACTGTAGGACCACTTGCGATGATGTCCAGGGGGCTGCCAATTACGTCCGAGAGAATGAGTGCCAGCAGCTGTAGAGAGACTTATGTTGATAAACAGAATGGCATCCATGACAGTGAAATATGTTTAGTGGTGCTGTGCCTGTGTGTAAGTCATATATTCTATTGTGAGCACACCTTTGTAGGGTATGCTGCAGCTGCCAGTCTACCTCCTTTTATGAGAGAGATGGACTTTCGAAAATTGTTCATATCATGAATGTTTGCCCCAGCTTTGGCGAATAGAAGGCTGCCCTGAGGGGAGGAGGAGGAGTGGGAGGAGGGAGGAGGTGAGGGGGAAGAGCAGGAATAACATTAGTCCTGCCATTGGTCATGAAAGTTATGGCATTACAACATAAAAGGTTACCTTTCTTTTTTCATCAAGGGAGACACCCTCCACTGGGCATGGAAGAAGAGCAGACCCGCCCCCTGATATGAGTACAATCAGGAGGTCTTGGTCACCAGCAGATCTGGCCACACCCAGGACGTCCCTAGCAGCACGTTCCGCAGTGCAGTCTGGTATGTTACGGGGTGCCCCCTCGTATATCCTGCGTACCAACGATAACAGTGTACGATCATACACAACATGTCTAAGTACGACTTGGAAGTGAAGTACTTCAGTTTACCCCCCCCCCCCCCCCAATTTTGTAATTTGTAAACTTACCATACATACTGCTGAACCTAAGCTAAACTACGCCCAGCTAGAAGGGGGAACAGTCGGCTGATCCGATAACAAATCTACCTACACCCGGATTTGGGGGGGGGAGGGGGGGGGGGTAACTGTAATCCGGGTCTAGCTGGATTTGTTAGCGGATCAGCCGACTGCTCCCCCGTCTAGCTGGGCTTAGTTTAGGGTACGCCCTTCTAGCTGGGCTTAGTTTAGCTTAGATTCAGCAGTATGTACGGTAAGTTTACAAATTACAAAATCAGGGAGGGGGGGGGGGGTTGAACTGAAGTACAGCCGAAAATAACATAATTATGATGTCACTGTAAGTGTTTTAACGCACATGTCGCTCCTGCACCCCCCCCCCCCCCCCCCCTCACCTTACACGACTGTTCACCATTGGTAACCACTCAGGGTGGTGCTTCTTTGCTAACTCGAGCGAACCAGTCGGTATGCTTGCAACGCCTTCCACAATATGGTCACCGATGAGTCCTTCCAGGGCGCTGAGCATAGCAAGCACAGCCTTTCCGAAAGCCAAGATCCTGACATTGCTGGTGATAAATGGCGCTATCACAAACTGCGGGGAAGGGTGGTGGGGACGGGTAGCTTACTGGTTCAAGAAATATTTAACCCCTTGCACAATTAGCGTTCCTTCGAACCGGTCATACTGGACTGCATTAGTGACTAAGATAGAGGGAAGGACAGAAGAAACAGCTGCGTGATATATCGCACGGGGATCAGATCCGTACGCTTGGGACATATTAATATTGCGCGTAAAATTACTGAGTTATACGGAGGGGATTGGCTCTGAAAGTTGACAAAACGAAGCATCCTGTAGGGGCATGAGCGGACCAAGACAAAGCTATGGTTCCCGAACGACCACTGTGCTGGCAAAGAAGAAGGTCACGGTTTCTTTCATCATTAGAGACTCTGAGCCGACACTCAATTGCGCGGGTGTCAACCAACTCCGAGCGGACCCACAAACACACCATCTTTTCTCGGCGGGCAGAGACTCCATTGTACGATGCTGGAACACGCAGGACTGTGTAAGCGTTAAGAACGCATAGCCTGGGGGGGTGGGTGGGCGTGGCACACAGACCCTTGATGCCCGTTTGGTACTTGCACCCTAGACTCACGTGTCTTCCTTCGACCACCATACCGACTGGGTTAACGACATTGTCTTGTGCAAGAATAGCAGCATACGTGAGTTCATTATGGGTACAACTTAAATGATATCACTGGTGGGAGAGAATGGTTCCCTTGGGGGTGTAATGGAGGAGGCGTGGTCACATTAAGTTGGGGGGGGGGGGGGGGGAAATTGCACCAGAATACACATACAATCTTGTATGATTCTGTTTCAGTTCTATCAGCTTCTTCAGACACTATGCTGAAGGTTTGGAATGTTTCCAAGGCAACCTGCCTCTCCACTCTCAAGAATCATAAAGACTACGTTCGTTGTCTGGCATATTCAAGTGCCCGGGAGATAGCAGCTAGTGCTGGACTAGACAAGATTATAACTATGTGGGACGTGAACTCACTAGCTGAACTGACCTCTCTGAATAGCACTGTTACTAGTGAGTGATTGGTAATTAGGAGTTTGACCACACCCTCTGTATCACTTGTACCCTTCTTAACACCTCACTTCCCCTCTCCTCTCCATCCCCTTCTTCTTTTCTCCTCCTTCCCCCCCTCCCTCTCCCCTCTCCCTCCCTCCCTCTTCCTCCCTCTCCCTCCATATCTCCTAGCCACACCCCTCCCAGGTCACAAGGACTCTATATACAGTTTGGCTATGAATGATGCTGGTTCAGTCCTGGTATCTGGATCCACGGATAAGGTTGGCCTTTGAAAGTATTTGTGGGATAGGTGGGTGTGGTTTTCTGCCAATCCGCTGCAATGGTTATGCAGTTACATTAGGAGACTACTATACTCACACACTCCACACCACACACACTGCACACTCCTCAATTTTTATTCCTCACACTCCACACCCACTTCTTTACTCATCACACCATACATACTCATCTCAGGCTCACCATCATGTTGTGCTGGAAGTGGGTGGGGCTGAAGCTTAGAGTAGGAAGGGTTATGTGGTTTATTAGATTACTGAATTATCTCCCTCACCAGGTGATAAGGGTCTGGGACCCCGTATCATGTACCTCTATAACGAAACTGAAAGGACATTCTGATAATGTCAGGTCTCTTGTACTCAGCCAAGATGGTACACGGGTAAGCTGTGTTGCTAACTAGTCCTCCCTCCCTAATCCCTCCTCCCTACCCTCTCTTCCCTCCCTCCCTCCCTCCCTCCCTCCCTCCCTCCCTCCCTCCCTCCCTCCCTCCCTCCCTCCCTCCCTCCCTCCCCTCTCTCCCTCCCTCCCTCCCTCCCTCCCCTCTCTCCCTCCCTCCCTAATCCTGCCTCTCCTCTCCCTCCTCCCTAATCCCTCCCCTCTCCCTCCTCCCTGATCCCTCCCCTCTCCCTCCTCCCTAATCCCTCCCCTCTCCCTGCTCCCTAATCCCTCCCCTCTCCCTCCTCCCTAATCCCTCCCCTCTCCCTCCTCCCTAATCCCTCCCCTCTCCCTCCTCCCTAATCCCTTCCCTCTCCCTCCTCCCTAATCCCTCCCCTCTCCCTCCTCCCTAATCCCTCCCCTCTCCCTAATCCCTCTCCCTCCCTCCTCCCTAATCCCTCCCCTCTCCCTAATCCCTCTCCTCTCCCTCCTCCCTAATCCCTCCCCTCTCCCTCCTCCCTAATCCCTCTCCTCTCCCTCCTCCCTAATCCCTCCCCTCTCCCTAATCCCTCTCCTCTCCCTCCTCCCTAATCCCTCCCCTCTCCCTCCTCCCTAATCCCTCTCCTCTCCCTCCTTCCTAATCCGTCCCCTCTCCCTCCTCCCTAATCCCTCTCCTCTCCCTCCTCCCTAATCCCTCCCCTCTCCCTAATCCCTCTCCTCTCCCTCCTCCCTAATCCCTCCCCTCTCCCTCCTCCCTAATCCCTCCCCTCTCCCTCCTTCCTAATCCCTCCCCTCTCCCTCCTCCCTAATCCCTCCCCTCTCCCTCCTCCCTAATCCCTCCCCTCTCCCTCCTCCCTAATCCCTCTCCTCTCCCTCCTTCCTAATCCCTCCCCTCTCCCTCCTCCCTAATCCCTCCCCTCTCCCTCCTCCCTAATCCCTCCCCCATATAGTGCCTTTCTGCGAGCTCTGATGGGACGGTTAGGTTATGGTCACTCAAGCAACAGAGATGCATAGAGACATTCCGTAACCATGACGATGGTGTATGGGCCCTAGCCGTGGACGAGGACTTCAAGCATTTCTACTCTGGTGGAAGGGACAAGAAGGTGTTTGTAACTGACCTTAGCACAGGTAGAGCCATCTCACTCCTCCCTCTCTCCTCCCTCCTCCCTCCTCCCTCCCTCCTCCCTCCCTCCTCCCTCCCTCCTCCCTCCTCCCTCCCTCCTCCTCCTCCCTCCCTCCTCCCTCCTCCCTCCCTCCTCCCTCCTCCCTCCCTCTCCCTCCTCCCTCCCTCCTCCCTCCTCCCTCCCTCCTCCCTCCTCCCTCCTCCCTCCCTCCTCCCTCCTCCCTCCCTCCTCCCTCCTCCCTCCCTCCTCCCTCCTCCCTCCCTCCTCCCTCCCTCCTCCTTCCCTCCTCCTCCCTCCCTCCCTCCTCCCTCCCTCCCTCCCTCCTCCCTCCCTCCTCCCTCCCTCCTTCCTCCCTCTCTCTCTCCTTCCTCCACTGTATTAAAAATGTGCTCATCTTTCAGGAAATTCAGACTACTTATTTATGGAGTCTGCCTCAGTCCTCAGTCTGTGTCTAGACCCTCATGAAAAGAAGGCCATCTGGGTGTCCACAACCAATAGCCACATCAACAAATGGGTGAGTGTGTACCATCACCACATGGTACCATGACCACCATGGGTGAGTATGTACCATCACCACATGGGCGAGTATGTACCATCACCACATGGGTGAGCATGTACCATCACCACATGGGTGAGCATGTACCATGACCACATGGGTGAGTATGTACCATCACCACATGTCCATTGACTCCATATGTTGAGGTCAATACCCTATGTCCACCTGATATGTCCACCTGATAAGGTGTCTGATAAGCCACATACATGTAGCCTTACTTCCTAAACCTTCCACATTAATCACCACATTAACAGGGCTGACATGACCACCACATTAACCCTGACATGACCACCACATTAACCCTGACATGACTACCACATTAACCTGACATGAACACCACATTAACCCTGACATGACTATCACATTAACCTGACATTAACCCTGACATGACCACCACATTAACCCTGACATGACATGACCACCACATTAACACTTACATGACCACCACATTAACCCTGACATGACTACCACATTAACCTGACATGAACACCACATTAACCCTGACATGACTATCACATTAACCTGACATTAACCCTGACATGACCACCACATTAACCCTGACATGACATGACCACCACATTAACACTTACATGACCACCACATTAACACTGACATGACCACCACATTAACCCTGACATAACCACCACATTAACCCTGCAATGACTACCGCATTAACCTGACATGGCCACCACATTAACCCTGACATAACCACCACATTAACCCTGACATGACCTCTACTACAGAGATGCTCTGACTTTGCCGATCTAGCCAATGAAGTAGAAGCCATAAAAGAAGGGGAGGAGGAAGAAGAAGAGGAGGAGGAGGACGAGGAGGAGGGAGAAGCCACTGATGTGGACGAGCCCCTTGCCCTGCACAACAAACCTCTTGCCACCATCCCTGGGGGGAGTGGCATAGTGGACTACCAGGTGCTAGGCAACAGGAGACAGATCATCACCAAGGATACCAAAGGAAAATTGGCATTATGGGATGTTCTCCATGTAAGGGAGTGCGTCCTTAGAGTTAGGAGAGGTGTCCTCTATGGATGATATGTAGAATGAGGTATGGAGTATGTAGGGGGCCGTTCATAAATTACGTCACGCAGAAGGAGGGGGGGGGGGGGGGGTCCATAATGGTCAAAAATAGAGTGACGTAATTTATGAACGGCCCCTAGAATGAGGTATGAAGTATGTAGAATGAGGTATGAAGTATGTAGAATGAGGTATGGAGTATGTAGAATGAGGTATGAAGTATGTAGAATGAGGTATGGAGTATGTAGAATGAGGTATGGATGTATGTAGAATGAGGTATGGAGTATGTAGAATGAGGTATGGAGGTATTAGAATGAGGTATGGAGGTATGTAGAATGAGGTATGGAGGTATGTAGAATGAGGTATGGAGTATGTAGAATGAGGTATGGAGGTATGAGGTATGGATGTATGTAGAATGAGGTATGGAGTATGTAGAATGAGGTATGGAGGTATTAGAATGAGTGAGGTATGGAGTATGTAGAATGAGGTATGGAAGTATGTAGAATGAGGTATGGAGGTATGTAGAATGAGGTATGGAGGTATGGATGTATGTAGAATGTGGTATGGAGTATGTAGAATGAGGTATGGAGGTATGTAGAATGAGGTATGAGGTGGATGCCTGTGTGACCCCACATACAGGCATGTAAGGAGAAGGACTTAGAAGAGACAGACATGCACAAGGCTGCTGACCTTATGCAGGATAAGTTCTACGTACCAAACTGGTTCTCGGTGGAAGTAAAGACTGGGGTGAGAAAATGTGTGGTGATGGCAGGGTGAAAGGGGTGGGATGATGGTGGGATGAAAGGGGTGTGGTGATGGTGGGGTGAGGGTGTGGTGATGGTGGGGTGAAAGGGGTGTGGTGGTGGGGTGAAAGAGGTGAAGTGATGGTGGGGTGAGGGTGTGGTGATGGTGGGGTGAAAGGGGTTTGGTGATGATGGGGTGAAAGGGGTGGGGTGAGGGTGTTAATGGTGTGGTGATGGTGGGATGAGGGTGATGGTGGGGTGAGGGTGTGGTGATGGTGGGATGAGGGTGTGGGGAGGGTGAGTGAAAGGGGTGTGGTGATGGTGGGGTGAAAGGAGACCAGATGTGGTGGGTATTGGCACTGGTTCTTAACCTTTGGAAGAATTTCATGCACGCAAGGAACCACAAGGGTGGGAATGGATGGTCAAGTATAGCCACACCCACAAGGGTTTGGACGGATTGCACAATTCCCAGTGGTACTGTGTTAGGTCTGGTCATGATTGTGCTATGATGGGTGTGGTCTTGGTGTTGTCATGGTGACCGCTAATCACACCTCATAACCTTCAGGCTCTGACCATCAAGTTGTCAGAAAATGACTGCTTTGCTGTCTGGGTTATGGGATGTAACACTAACCTTAATGTAGCAGAAGATCTAAAGCGTAAGTGTGGATGTGCATGTGTGGGTGTGTGGGTGTGCATGTGTGGGTGTGCATGTATGGGTGTGCATGTATACATGTGTAGGTGTGCATGTATACATGTGTGGGTGTGCATGTATGGGTGTGCATGTATACATGTGTGGGTGTGCATGTATACATGTGTGGGTGTGCATGTATACATGTGTGGGTGTGCATGTATGGGTGTGCATGTGCATGCATACATACGTGGGTGTACGTCTGTGTGTGTGCATTGTCCCTCTTCAGTCAACCTGGGTGCCCTCATGCTGAAGGCTCTCTTTGAACATTGGACCAAGCAAAAATGCAACGAAGCAAAGGGTAGGGGCTGTCACATGATGTCACATGATGTCACATGATGTCACATGATTGCCCCAGCTATCCTCACAAGCATTACAGATCTCATGAACCTGACAGAAGGGGTGGGGCCTAGATGGAAGACCTTTGGCCTACACCTGGGCATTGCAAATAGCCGTCTAGAGGAGATACAACTGCATACCTCTGATGATAGCGAACAGTGTAGGGAAGAAGTTCTCAAGGTTGGTGCGGTGAGGTCACTGGTTGGGGAGGGCATTATTAAAAGGTTGGTCACTGGTTAAGGAGGGCATTATTAAAAGGTTGGTCACTGGTGGGGAGAGCATTATTAAAAGGTTGGTCACTGGTTAAGGAGGGCATTATTAAAAGGTAGGTCACTGGTTAAGGAGGGCATTATTAAAAGGTTGGTCACTGGTTAAGGAGGGTATTATTAAAAGGTTGGTCACTGGTGGGGAGGGCATTATTAAATCTAGGTGTGGGCATATGATGTTCACGAATATAATGTGAATGTGCGTTTGTGTTTGCATGTGTGTGTGATGTGTGTGCGCATGTGTGTCATGTGTTCGTGTGTGTGTGCATGTGTGTGTGTGCCATATTTCCACCAGGATTGGCTCAAAGACTGCAGTGACCATGCCACTAGCCTCCTAGAAGCACTGCTCAGCATAGGACTACAGACAGCAGCAGATAAGATCAGTCTGTTATGCAAAACGGATGGAAATGTGGGACTGAACAGAGTGGTGAGTTAGACAAGAAGGCCTGGGGACAAGTATTTAGTTATTTTCTTGCCCAGTTTTTCTCCGTACCTGGCCACACCCCCATCCTGCTGCAGGAGGCTGGGGACTGTGGAACTACATACGTACGGTTCAATTGTAGGAATGGAGGAGCCTCTCATGAGAGCAGGCTGTTGGAAACATACTGTCCTCCGTGGGTTACAGACATTGTTTGTCAGGTAAGCATATTGGTATGTGTACATGACCCTCATGAGCAGCTGGGTGTGTACATGACCCTCATGAGCTGAGTGTGTACATGACCCTCATGAGCTGGGTGTGTACATGACCCTCATGAGCAGCTGGGTGTGTACATGACCCTCATGAGCAACTGGGACAACATGACCCTCATGAATAACTGGGTGTATGCATGACCCTCATGAGCTGGGTGTGTACATGACCCTCATGAGCTGGGTGTGTACATGACCCTCATGAGCAGCTGGGCGTATATGTGACCCTCATGAGCTGGGTGTGTACATGACCCTCATGAGCAGCTGGGTGTATATGTGACCCTCATGAGCTGGGTGTGTACATGACCCCCATGAGCTGGGTGTGTACATGACCCTCATGAGCTGGGTGTGTACATGACCCTCATGAGTTGGGTGTGTACATGACCCTCATGAGCTGGGTGTGTACATGACCCTCATGAGCTGGGTGTGTACATGACCCTCATGAGCTGGGTGTGTACATGACCCTCATGAGCTGGGTGTGTACATGACCCTCATGAGCTGGGTGTGTACATGACCCTCATGAGCTGGGTGTGTACATGACCCTCATGAGCTGGGTGTGTACATGACCCTCATGAGCTGGGTGTGTACATGACCCTCATGAGCTGGGTGTGTACATGACCCTCATGAGCTGGGTGTGTACATGACCCTCATGAGCTGGGTGTGTACATGACCCTCATGAGCTGGGTGTGTACATGACCCTCATGAGTTGGGTGTCTTCATTGTTTCCACAGCACAATCTACCATCTCATCCAAAGTTGAAATTTTCTATCGGCAAATATGGCAGCAAAACACAGTGAGTACTTGGTCATGTGACTGGTGGCTCGGTTGTGTTGGTGTCACATGGCCTAAGAGTGACTTTGAGGGACCCGCCATGTGACCTTAAACCTGTGTGTGTGTGTGTGTGGGTGTATAAGGGAGAGATCACGTGAGGCCACGTACCAAAGTTATAAATATCTGTTTCAAACACCACTATGCAGACCAAGCTTGAGTCACTAATTTAGAACATGTGTGGTGTTGCAGAACCACACAAGAGGAGAACATAGTGGATGTCTGGTCCTGATCATTTGGTGTGTCTTATTGCAGGGAGCAGGTCTCCAGTCAGGATGTCATTACAATGCACAAGATCATGGACTATTGCTATAGCAAGGTGTACGGGGAGGGAGGGAAGGTGAAGGAAGATGGGACTACGATGCAGCCGTACGAATGCATGGATGTGCTCTGTCTGGATCAGGTACGTGTGTTGGTGTGGGTGTGCACGTATGTGGATGTGTGTGCACATGTGTGGGGTGTGTGCATGTGTGTTTACTACTGCATGCTGTTCTCTGTATGCTGGTGCAGGTTCTGGATCCGGAATTGGACTTAAGAACAGTGAAGCACAGCATATGGAAAGGAGGAGGGGACTTGAAGCTCAGCTATAGGCTAAAGGACGAACATACCCTCCATGATAAGCCAGCAAACCCAACTGTACCATCAAGTGATCAGAGAGCGACAGACACCTGCTCTGCTAACGAAGGGAAGTCAGACCAGCAGCAACACGGGGAGTTGCCAGTACAAAGGTCATCACCACGACAACAGGGGGAGTCATCAGCACCAATCCCATCGTCACCAGTGTTGAAGTCCTCACCAGCTCAAGAAAACATAGAGATGCTATCAATCCCTTCAGCAACTGATCCGGATGTAGTTTGATTATCTAGTGTTCTGTTTGGCCCCAAAGGGTACTCTCGTTTGTATTCAACTTGATTTTGTGTGCATGTGATGGCAGTCCGATATAGAGTAACCCCGCCCCCGTCCCCTGCCCCTGTAATGATAACTCACACCCTCTGTGAGCAGTACAATCAAAAGGGCGTAACACAAACCACACAGGATCAAGTTTACTCCTGTAGTGCATTCTTCTGGTGAAGTGCCTGGGTTCATGGCCTCTACAGTTCAAGGCTTGATCATTACATTGGTGTCTATTGAAACTCAACAATCACAGGTGTTGCTATAGCCATTATAAAAAATTAACTGTTGGCTTTGTCACCAAAATATATATTTTCTCAATGATTGAGCCAGGACTGTAATACATAAGAATATTTCATCACGTGATTATGATATAGGTGTGAAGAATTGATATATCAGCTTCTGTTCCCCATGATACGCTCACACTCCTCTGTGTTGGGGAAGCTAATGTCCCAGATACGAGGGTCTGTGTCGGGAGGCAGGTAGAGGTGCTTGTGTCTGCATACTTGTTTGCGATGTTCACGTGGGTCTCTGTGGATACCCCCTCCGTCTGCAAACCACTGGAGGGGGAGGGGGGAGGGGAGATGGCTCATTATGTGGGGAAGACGTTATAAAATAAACTACATAGAATTAATAGCGTCCTGACAACAGATTACCTCTAATTAACTATAAAATAAAACATGAACAGTAAGCTTTTGTAATTAATTATTAATGCTTAGAAGTTCTGATTTTATTTTTATTTGACTGGACGGTTTTTGAGGGCATTGAATAAAATTGACCCTATAGGTCGGTAAAAGTAACTAGTTACATGTACTGCAAGACACTCATACCAGTTAGCTGGTCCAGTTATTAACAAATAAATTAAACTGACGTGTACAATTAATTATTTATGTCACATTATTTCCTTTAGGTTCAGTGCTAGCCACATGACAAGACATACTTACCTTCTCACAGTCAGGACATGGTTTAGCATCCAGTTTATCCCGATCAGACTTCTTACGAATTGGCACAACAAATTTGTAAGTAGGCAAGCCTGCCTTCTTGGCTATCTCTTTGGCATACCTGCACAGACATCAACTACCAGGATCATGTGAATCCCTACCAGGACAATGTGACTCACTCATAGGGTAAGACTTCTTCCTTTTCTTCTTCACTTTCAACTAATGTGTGCTCTGCTTCCTCCTCCCCATCCTCTTCTAGAGACTCCTCCCCCTCATGCTCATGAAGCCACTCATCTTCAGACCCCTCCCCCTTTGAGCTGCCACATTGTCTCTTAGAAGGCTTGGCCTCCTCCTGGTCCCCAGGCCTTTCAGGGTACTCCTGGTCCCCAGGCCTTAAGAAGAGGCCACTGGCAGGATCAGAGAGAATGGACATTATTGGTCTGATCCCAGGAGTCACTGGCACAATGGTGGGTGTGGCTAGCCCAAGAGATCCATCAGGCAGAACCTGGGTTAGAGTAGTCTGTTTCAGACCCCTCCTTCTCCTCCTCCTCCTCCTCTCCTCTCTCCTCTGAACATCAAATGGAGGCGGGTGCCCAGGACTTAACCC